>JAVJIF010031418.1:0-176128 GCA_038442645.1 Agave tequilana | reverse complement strand
TTGTCTTTGAACGGATGCAGATGCACCTTCAAAGGGATATTGTCGTGACGGAAGACGATGGTCCCTATGAGAAGGGTGACGTCCTTCGGAGCTTCCACCATCAGGCTTGTCAGCCTATGTCTCGGAAGGCACTGCTGGCCGGTTTCTTAACCGTCTGGCTGAAAAAGTGCGTAGTGTCGTCCTCTTCGGGTGACATTGTTCATCCAAATGTTTTGTTGCCCGCCGTTCGGTTGGTCTATGGTCGCCTTCTGGGTCTTCTCCGGCCATGGTGTGCTGCATCCAAAGAGGCCTTCATCATTAACGGAGGCTTTTTGCAGGCCACCAGCGACGAAGCTTGGAAAGGGAGCCGTTTTGCCTTGTGACGGACCCATCCTAGGATAGGTCTGCCATACACCTATCTGATGGCGTGGTTCGCCTTACACTGTCCCTCGCTGATTGGAGCTGGAGAGGACCCCCGCAAGGTGTTCGAATGGCGCTTCTCCGCCGATTCGAAGGGTGCTCATGGCTGAAGAAATACGTGGCTGAAGCCCGCAAATTGGTGCGTCGATATGACGTCTACAGTCTCTTCCGCTGTTTTTCCCGCATTCGGGGTGCAAGGTACGACGAGGAGTTTCGAGATGCGGAGGACGGGCGTCTTCCTTGAGTCAGAGAGTTTTTGAGTAGCTGGTCAGCATTCGGCCCTCACACTTGCTGTACAGGAACGGGGATACCTGCTATTTGGAACCCTACGTTCCAAGCCGATTTGCTCGACAGTTTGGGTACGACCAGCTGTATGTGGGCAACCCCAATCCTGGTTTGGCTTTCATGGGCAGCCTTATTGACGGGGCACGTGCCTGGCGATTCTTTACTGCCAGTGGCACCGGGGCGCGACTACGCACGCCGTTGAGGGACCCCAATCTCTTAACGACCCTGTGCTTTTGCCAGTGGTACACAACTTCCAACTTCACACCTCTTGAATTCAAGGTCAACAGTTCTGGTGTGAAGTTAATTTCTCAACGGCTGAAACGGAAGGCTTCTGAGAAAAGGGAAGGCAAAAGGGTTCGCACCCCAGGTATAGAGGAGTTTTGTCGCTGTGGAAGACAGCGAGGCCTCAGATGCCGAGAGTCCTTGCTTCGAGGTGGGAGCGGGGGCTGAGACTCCTGCAACTGGATCTGGTGTGATGGGGACGGCTCCCCCTCATTGTATAGAAGAAGTGGAGGAAGAGGATTCTGAAGTCCACTTCAAAAGAAAGCGGGAAGGTGGTTCTCGTAGGAAATCGTTGGCGAAGAAGCCCTGCCGCCAAGCTCCTACGATTGTCGTAGAGGGTTATCCCTCTACAACGATTCCTCCTGTTGCCCCACTAGTGGCTGAACCGTCGGCTATTGAACCGGCTAGCGGTGAATTTGCTCCGGATCAGGGTAAGATTGACCCCGTCCATATAATATGCCTTTTTGTGTGTTACCATGACTTATTATCTGCTTTCTGACGCAGGAGCTGAGGCGGCTGGAGAGCAAGGGGAGCATTATGAACCCTTATTTACCTATGGGACTGAAGCCAGTTCTTTTGCCCACCCGGAGGAGTCTGGAGGTGATGCGGCTGACATTGGTCCCTCGGCGCTGGGACCTCCAAAGGAAGTCCTGTGGCATCTAGCTCCATTGGGTGGTCTACAGGATACTCGGCAAGTGAAAGCGGGCCGGCTGTTCGTGCTGATTCTGCCAAGAATTTCCCGATGGAGCCCCTGGAGACTGATGTGGCTGATGGGATGTTTGAGGCGACATCATCTTTCGGTATTGTCCCGACCTCTTGGCTCTTTTTGTATGTTGTGTCTCGACTAACCACAGTCTTGTTACAGGTGTTCGGCCTCAAGGTGTATCAGCTTCAAAAAAGCCAGAAGATTTCCCCGAAGGGTCAAGGGGTGATCTGAGCACTTCGACCGCGGCGGATGCTGCTATGTTGGATGCGCTGTATGGCGATCTGCCTTCTTATCGGCCCAAGTCGGCCGAAGAACCAGAGGTTGAAGGGGCAACAGTTCCGGAGGTGTCTTCACTCCCAACTACATCAACGAGTGAGGTGCCGACGATCTTGCCGAGCGAGAAGTTGAGGGTGATTACAAGCCCTACTTCCCCAACCCTGGTGGTTGAGCCTACTGTTCAGGAGATGGTTGCCAGCCCTACCTCAGTGGTGGCTAGCGCATTGGTTTCCATGAAGACTCCGCAGAGATCACTGACGATCTGTCCTGCTGTTGATGTTCCCATTGCTCCTTCCACAATAGTGTCGACCAGGCCAGTGGATTTCTCTGAGGTTGCCTCTCTATCAGAAGTGGCCGAGGTTGAGAACGATTATATAGGTGACCTAGTCGATAGCTTTTATAAAGGCTTAGGGCGAACTATCGACCTAGTTTTGAAGGGCTCGACTATGTCGTTCTCAAAGTTAAAGGTGGTTCTCTCCCGTGGCATTGAAAGTATTCGGGATTTGAGGGGTATCACCAGGCTACTACTTTGGAACTCCTGGTGGATGAATTTGAGAAGGATGTAGAGGAATGGCGCCGTCTCCGCTGTTCTGACCTGGAGTCTTTAGTTGATGAGCGGTTTGCACGTCTTATTGCTCAAAAGCACGAGGCCCGGCTTGCCGCTTAAGAGGCTGCTAAGGCTGTCTCTTCTGACTTGAAATCCTTGGAAACGAGGCAAACAGAGGTCGGAAGTGCTATCAGTGCCCTTCTTGACGCCGAAGATAAGATTGGGAAGGCCGAGGAAATGATCAGGAAAGCAAATCTTCTTTTATCCAAGGCTACCCTAGTGTGTCTTGGAGAAACTATGCGGCTTGAACAGCTCAAGACTCAAAGTGAAGAGCTTTCGCAGTAGGGTTGTCGCAGAGGGCAACTTTGGCGGAGGTTGAAGCCCGTCTGGCCCAGGCAACGGACTTCAATGAGGCTGAGCTGAGATCGCAGGCGCTTGCCCAGGCTGCTGATGATAGAGGACGAGGTTGGACTCCCTTGGAGAGCGGCTCAGATCTTATAGTGTGCGCCTGTAGCTCCATGTATTTTATCTTTTGAAATAAATGGAAATTCTTTCCCTTCTTTTATCGAATCTCCAATCTCGTTCCACTTTCTGAATTGCGATTCATGGTTCTTGGTGGGTTAAATAATAAAACTTGGCTATCTGTCAGTTCAGAGGTCGCGATGACATAACTGGTTGAGACGCCACCAAGCCCGAAACCGGTCCTTGTCGGATCGAAAGATGAGACCTGTCTTTTGTAGATGTCGACAGGCTCAAAGTTGAGACTTAGCTGTCTGCTGGTTCAGAGGTCGCAATGACATAACCTATTAAGACGCCACCAAGCTTCAAAAATTGGTGAGACTTGGCTATCTGCCAGTTTAGAGGTCGCAATGACATAACTAGTTGAGAAGCCACCAAGCTCAAAGATTTGGTGATACTTGTCTTTTGTAAATGTCAACAAGTATCGAGACCTGTCTTTTGTAAATGTCAACAGGGCTCGGAATTGAGACTTAGCTGTCTGCTGGTTCAGAGGTCGCAATGACATAACCGATTGAGACGCCACTAAGCTCAAAATAGGTGAGACTTGGCTATCTGCCAGTTCAGAGGTCGCAATGACATAACTGGTTGAGAGCCACCACCAAGCTCAAAGATTTGGTGATACTTGTCTTTTGTAAATGTCAACAAGTATCGAGACCTGTCTTTTGTAAATGTTAATAGGGCTCGGAATTGAGACTTAGCTGCCTGCTGGTTCAGAAGTCGCAATGACATAACCGATTGAGACGCCACTAAGCTCAAAATAGGTGAGACTTGGCAATCTGCCAGTTCAGAGGTCGCAATGACATAACTGGTTGAGAAGCCACCAAGCTCAAAGATTTGATGATACTTGTCTTTTGTAAATGTCAACAAGTATCGAGACCTGTCTTTTGTAAATGTCAACAGGGCTCGGAATTGAGACTTAGCTGTCTGCTGGTTCAGAGGTCGCAATGACATAACCGATTGAGACACCACTAAGCTCAAAATAGTGAGACTTGGCTATCTGCCAGTTCAGAGGTCGCAATGACATAACTGGTTGAGAAGCCACCAAGCTCAAAGATTTGGTGATACTTGTCTTTTGTAAATGTCAACAAGTATCGAGACCTGTCTTTTGTAAATGTCAACAGGGCTCGGAATTGAGACTTAGTTGTCCGCTGTTCAGAGGTCGCAATGACATAACCGATTGAGACACCACTAAGCTCAAAATAGGTGAGACTTGGCTATCTGCCAGTTCAGAGGTCGCAATGATATAACTGGTTGAGACCACCAGGCTCAAATTGGTGATAGAATTTGGGAAGAGGTCTCGTTTTCTCGGGGAGAAACGAGGAAAATCACTGTCATAGGTTTAATGTTAACGTAACAGCAAAATGTATATGTGGTCTTACCATTCTATGGGTGAGAATTGGTAAGTGACTTTGGAGGTTTCGTTCTCACGGGGAGAAACGAGGGAATTGCTGTCATAGGTTTAATGTTAACATAACAGCAGAATATATATATGTGGCCCTACCATTTATGGGTGAGAATTGGTAAGTGACTTTGGAGAGGGAATCAAACGGGAACAGGTTTCCCTTAGGATTTTTAGCAAACCCTCAGCTGTCAACGGGTTTGATATGCCTTTACCAACTACCGTTTGAGTTGGGCTAGCCATGCTATTCCCCTCAGCATGATGAGTTGTCGAGGACTTATGTTGGGCTTACAAGCCAACATTTTCCTCTATCCTTAATCGTTAAGGATGTTGGATTATCAGGTTAATGTATGCATAACCTTGATTTGTCTTCAAGACGACCAGGTTCCTACTGGCTTACGGTTGTATGATCTCCCTTGGAGGAAGAGAAAGGCTCTCTTTGTGTGTACTTTGGACACGAAAATTCTGATCAGAGGTGTAATGTTAACTTGATCATGAGAGGGATCCTTGATTAAGGATAATACTTCTTTAAGAACTTGCCATTGATCGGCATCATGAGTAGGTCGCCATCTGCAGTCATAAGGCGGTATGCTCCGTTTGAATAGACTGTTTCTATTACAAACGGTCCTTCCCATTTAGGCTGAAATTTGCCTTTGGTCTTGTGCGTCATAATCATTGGTCGTCTGACGGCTAAGACCAGGTCTCCTTTCTAGAAGACTCTCTGTTTGACCTTCTTATTGAAAGCCTTTGAAATGCGAGCTTGATACAGCTCAATATGTTGTTGCGCTTGTAGCCGTTTCTCCTCTAAGGCTTTGAGCTCTTGAAGACGCAACCGATCATTGTCCTCTGACGTGATTTTAGTAATCAGAGCTACCCGCAATGATGGCATCTGGATTTCCAATGGGAGGACCGCTTCGCACCCATATACCAGGGAAAAAGGCGTATTGCCTGTCGGTGTCGAACCGTGGTTCGGTAGGCCCAGAGACATTCACCGAGCTTTTCATCCCAATCCCGCTTATTCGAGGAGACGAACTTCTTGAGTAGCTTGATGATCGTCTTGTTGAATGCTTCCGCTAAGCCATTGGCGGCAGGATTGTAGGCGGTTGAAGCCACATTCTGAATTCGGTATTTATCGCAGAACCGATAGAACACTTGGCTTATAAATTGGGGACCGTTGTCGTGGATGATCCGCCTAGGGACACCAAATCGATGGATGACATGGTGTTTGATGAAGTTAACCACATTAGAGGTCTTGACTTCGGCTAATGGTATAGCTTCTACCCACTTTGAGAAGTAATCGGTTATTGCCAGGATAAACCGGTGACCTTTCGTCGAAGAGGGGCTGATCGGCCCTACGACGTCTATTCCCCATGCTTCAAATGGCCATGAAGCAATAGTAGGGTGGAGCAACTCCGAAGGCTGGTGTATGAAGTCCGCGTGGATTTGACACGCTTTACACCTTCATGCATATTGGATGGCGTCGGCTATCATAATTGGCCAATAATACCCAAGTCTATGCAACCTGTCTTTAAGTTTTGGATCTGGCTGATGAGCTCCGCAAATACCGTCGTGGCTTCTTTGAGCGTTTCTGGGCCTCTGAATGAGAAAGGCAACGGAGGAGGACACCGTCATATGAGCGACGGTAAAGTGTCTTCAAAGTTGGGTCGTAGTAGAAACGAAAAGACCTTCATCTGACAGACGCCGCTTCCTTAGGATCATCTGGAAGCAGACCGTGCAAAGCATAGTCAATGAGAGGAAAGCGCCAGTCTCTCGGCTCAAGGTCTGTGGAGACATTATAGACCTCTCGAGTTCTTAGCATATGCTTAGAGCATACAAGATATCGAGTCGCGACTGTGAGGTGATACTCGGTGTCGGCTGGTAAGGCTAGTGTTGTCGCTAATGCAGCGAGAGAGTCTGCCTTGGTATTCTGAGATCGAGACACGTGTCCGATGTAGAAACCTTCAAATAGGTTAGCCAATTCGATGGCCGTGTGATAATAAGGCACCAGGTCCTCATGACGAACTTCATAATCATCTTTACCTGATTGATAATCAATTTTGAGTCGCCATAAGCTTCGAGGTAGCGTACCCCCATTCCGTGGGCGAGTTGAAGACCAATGAGCAGAGCGTTATATTCTGCTACATTATTAGAGCATGATTCCGTCAAGGAAAATGCTCTAGGAAGAATATGGTTCTGCGGGGAGATAAACACAACCCCCACTCCGACAATAATCTTGCCTTTAGGGCCCATCCGCGATGCTCCATCAAAGAACATCTGCCATAATTCCTCTTTTGAGGTTGCATTAGACTCGAAGACTTCATCAGGGATATCTTCGTGAAGTTTTGACTGTTCCGGAACTGGATGAGCAGCCAAGAACTCTGCGAGGGCTTGGCCTTTAACCGCCTTTTGGGGGGTAAAGGTCATGTCATATTGAGACAACAAAAGTGCCCATTTAGCCAATCTTGAGTTCAGCGATCCTGGCCTCGTCATGAGAAGACGCAAAGGGTTCACTCTGGAGATGACATGTATGGTTTGACCGACCAAATAATATTGTGTCTTCTGAACAGCGAAGACGAGAGCTAAGCACTCTTTCTTAATAGGATTGTAGCGAGATTCTGCTCCTATGAGAGTCCTGCTCAGATAATAAATGACCTGCTCGTGGCCATTGTCGTCCTTTTGAGCGAGAGGGCGCCGAGGGAGTAGTCCAGAGCTTTACATAAAGCAAGAATGATTTTCCTGATGTAGGGGCCACTAAGATCGGAGGTTTTGTTAGATACCTCTTGATGTCTTCATAAGCTTCTTGACAAGCTTGATCCCATATGAAGGCAGTACCCTTTTTCATGAGTCGGGTGAACGGTTGACAGCGGCCTGAGAGATTTGCAATGAATCTCCTGATATACGCCAGCCTGCCTTGCAAGCCTCTAAGCTCTTTGAGGTTCCTTGGTAGATGCATGCTCTGGATGGCTTTGACTTTGTCTGGGTCAAGATGAATCCCTTTTGATGTGACAATGAACCCAAGGAACTTGCCACTTGACACCCCTAAAAAGGATTTTGTCGGGTTCATTTTCAGTTGATGAGCCCGCATTATATCGAACATCGTTCTCAGGTCGCGGAGATGTTCATCCTTGTTGCGGCTTTTGACGGCAATGTCGTCGACATAGCACTCCACCGTTTTTCGGAGATGATCGTGAAAGATCGTACTCATTGCCCGCTGGTAGGTTGCTCCGGCGTTCTTTAGTCCAAAGGGCATTACAGTGTAGCAGTATACCCCCAATGGTGTCCGAAAAGAAGTACGCTTCTCGTCATCGGGATACATCTTAATCTGGTTGTACCCTGAGAAGCCGTCCATAAAAGACATCCTTTCGAACCCGCATGTGTTGTCAATCATGACGTTGGTGATGGGCGGTGGGAATTCGTCTTTGGGACAGGCCGTATTTGTACGCGCCGGAAAAAGAGAGAAAGAGGAAATGCTGTAAAAATTTTCTTTGAAAAGATTACAACAAAAATAACTTTTCCTTCCAGTTACAAGGGAGGGAGGATATTGAATCTTGAATCCCCCCTTTGTTTAATGCTGGGTTCTTCGTGTGGCGGTGGAGAGTGAATCTTGTTCTCCGTTGACCGGATGACCGTCGGGATCGTCAGGGGATCTTCTCTTTGGCTGGTAGAGGGAGTAACACAGCTCTGTCTACCAAAACTCTCAAAGAGAAGGTAGGCAAAGAGCAGCTGGTACGCAGCAAGCTTGCTGAAGAGTCTTCTCTCTCTCTTTGTTGATGATCTCCTCTTTGATGCCTGTGATGGTAGTCGCCCTGTCGATCGTCGATGCCCGATCTTTTTTTTTTTTTTTACCGCCCCCTTTGTTGATGCAAACAAGGCTATTTATAGAGGTCCCAGGGGTGAACGTGCCCCCTGAAAACGCTCCACAATGAGGGCCACTTCCCGCTACTTGTGCGGTGACTGGCCCCGTAATCCGGGTGGTACAACTGAGGCGCGGGTTTAGACCCACGCGCCTTGATGCTGAGACGCGGGTGTCGAGCCAACGCGCCTTGATGCTGAGACGCGGGTGTCGAGCCAACGCGCCTTGATGCTGAGACGCGGTGTCGATACCTCGCGCCCTTGATGCTGAGACGCGGGTGTCGATACCTCGCGTCTAGAACTTGAGACTCTGCTTTTATTGGCTTGTCTTTTAGTGACTTTTAGACAGCCTACAGAACCCCCTCCAAAGTTTTCGATATTCCGCAGTTAACTGGAACGGATTTCGAAATACTTTGGACTCTAGCTGAATTCACCTTCGTGACTGGACTGTTGATGCTCCGGGTTTGATCTTATCTGGAGTTGGTCTTCGTGAGTGTACTGTTGAACTCTTTGAAACCACCAGAGTTGATCGTGTTGAGTGTCTAGATACACAGTCTAAACCTCCCCGATTGTTTTTTAAGTCTGTCGTGGGTGTGCTTTAAGCCAAGAGTGGTTGGTCTTCTGCTTGTGCCAGTGTACTGTTGAACTGATTTGCAGAAGCAGGAGGCCGAACGCAGGTTCCTTTTGAAAAGCAGAGATGGTACTGCTTTAAAGACGCGACTTCCATAGGGTGCGTCTTTTGGCAATGGAAACGCGACTGATCTTCCATAAGGCAGACGCGATGTTAGGCCCGCTTGGACGGACGCGGACTTAGGAAAGACGCACCTCTAATAAAGACGCGATTTTCTGAGCGCAACGCGACTTTCTGGGTGCATTTATGGTGGTGCTGACGGGGCACGACCATTGAAGAGACGTGGCCGTCGGGTGCGAATCCGTGCCATGTCATGATTACGCTGCCAGCTGGCCTGGGGAACCGGCGGGATTTTACCTTTAGGCGCGCGGACTTCCCGGTTCATTAAATGAACTGCTCCACGTGTCGAATGATGACTCGCTGCGGAGCCGTGGCGCATGATCTTCCCTGTTCAAAAATGATTTGATGCCACGCGTCAAGCGGTGATTCGCTGCAGAATTTATCGGGCCACACGCCGCGTATCTTCGCGAATCCTTGTGCCTATAAAAGGCAACAGTTGGAGAGACATCTCTTCTTCTCCGAACGCACTTGCTTAGAGAATTAAGAAAGAGAATTTTTCTTCTCTGTTCATCTCTTGAACTATTCAACTCCGTTACTGGATTTTTGAACGGTTCATCTCCATTACTGGATTTTCGAACTAGCGATGGCACCCAAGACCAAGCCAACCGCATCGTCCTCAAAGGCGACCGTCGCCGAGGCCCAGAGGGGCGCTTCCTCTGCGCAGGGCGTTGTTTTCCGAGGTAAAATGCCATTTAGGTTAAACTTCACCATTACTGGAAGTTTGAGGAACCCTAAAAGACATCTTTTTGGAGGAGAACCATTAACACAGGATATGAACCGGTTTGATTCTCAGACGCGGTCTCAGACGCAGTCTTTGAGTTGATAACCAAGGCGCGGGTTTGACGTCCTGGTGCCAGTGGGCTCTGCACTTCGGATCCTTCACTTAGAATATTTCTAATTGTGAAGGGTTCGGACGCGGTCTTGGTTTGCAGAACGCGGATTTGATCCTTGCGTTCTGTGCCATCAGCCGCCGATTTTGATGAATCTGGCACCTGAGTCCAAGCACTTAGAAATTTTTTGTAAGTCTTGGTTTGCAGAACGCGGATTTGATCCTTGCGTTTCTTTCACCTTGACGCGGATTTGCAGGTCTGGACGCAGATTTTGACAATTTCTGCGTCTAGTGTCTTTTCTGCGTCTGAATTGTAGACACTTAACACCTTTTTCTTTTCTGACAAGATGTCTAATCAAGTGTCTTTTTCTTTTGCAGTGCCACACCCTACTGCGCCACTTGCCAAGAATAGCCACTTCGGGCGCGTAGGTGGTGCCGACCGCAATCTGACCTTTGTGCTGCAAAGGACTGTACCTGCGACTACTGACAAGTCGCAGGAGCGCAAGGAAAGGATCTCTAATGTTGACGGGAGAACCTTTCGGGTGCTCATGACTGATGCAGCATTCACAACGGATGCTCACATCAAGCTGGAGAAGCCTGCCTTCTTCTTTGGAGACCATGTCGGCGATGGCGGCTATCGTATGTATGACGGGAATTACAAGTGGCTCCATCAGATAGGGGATAGGAGATACTTTCTTCCAGCCATGGAGAGGATGCTCCCGCTGTCTTATCTCCAACACATGTCCGTCCCTCGGAAGATGAAGTGGGACGTTTCCCGGTATATTCCTGAGATTACTCTCGGTGATTTGGGCTCCCGTAAAGTATACCGTCATGATTGTCATGATAGGACGGTCCTCGGCCTGTTCCCCGGGTCACGCAAGTCTGAGCTCCCAGTTGGAGAGATACCAAAGCTCGCCACTACCTTCCTCAACAACTTCATGGAAGCGGAGGGTGATTATCCGGTTGAGTTCCGTTCGCCCGGGTGGGTCCAGTCCACAGAGAATTATTGGTGGGGCAGGATGGTGGGTTTCGTCCTCACCGATCTTGGAGATCTGCTGGAGCATGTGGGATTACGCTCAGCAGTCAGGGCCGTACAGTGGGGTATCCCGCGAAGTTCTCACAACTTCTTCGGGATCCTGGAGCGCTACAATCCTCTGACGGGGACATTCTTCACCCCGGTCGGAGAGATGGGCCTTGCTCTGCACGAGTTGCATGAGGTCTCGGGGCTGGCGACAGGGGACTCTCCCTATGAGGAGTATGTCCCAACCACTGAGGAGCTCAATCTTCTGAAGAAAGGGTCTCCTGAAGTGTATGAGACTTATTGGGAAGTGATGTGTCACTTCCACATTTGCGGTCAGGTAACCGCCTGGAGGTCAGGAGGAGTCAAGCAGTTGTCTTGGGCCAACTACTTGTTTAACAATGTCAACAAGAAAGACCATTCGATAACCCGACTGGCTTCCAGCTCTGACCAGGAGATTGACGACATGGTCGCCCAGGCCCCTGAAGGCTTCTACACCACAGACTCGAACGAGGATGGCTTCGAACCTGATACGCTTTTCGAAAGCTATCATCATCAAGCCCGGACTCCTATCTCTAGTCGAGCACTGTTGGCGGGCTTCTTGATGCTGTGGCTGAAGCGTTGTGTGGTGCCCACGCTGCCACACGAAGTTATTGTTGCCGACGTGGTGTACCCGGCGGTGCTCTTGGCTCATGGCCGTCCCATAGCCCTCCTCCAGGCTGTGGCAGCTGGCATTCAAAGCGGGTTGCGGGCGTTAGCCCAGAATTTCTGCGAGCCGCCGAAGACTGTCGATTCCCATGGCCAACCGCTCCTTGACTCAGAGGGGAAGCCGACGGTGAAGCGCAACAACCCTCGGATCGAGCTGCCTTATACGTACCTCATGGCTTGGTACGTGATGCATTGCCCCTTCTTGATGACGCCAGTGCGTGGGAGTGCGCATTTTGTCCCCTTTGTGCAGCGGTTGGAACGTTCGGAATGGTGTGACACCTACATATATTTCATTCGGAGGTGTCTTTCAGAAGCCACGAACTACCAACTCAACCGCTGCTTCCCCGAGATGCCTGGTGCATCTTTCGGGGAGCAATTCACTGATTCCGCAGGCCGGGATGATTTCACGCAGCTGTCCGCGGGAATCTTCTGGTGGTTGATCAACATCCGGCCAGGATATGTGCTGTTCCGGCAAGGGACTTCATGCACAATCGAGCCTTATATGCCGAGTCGTTTTGCCCGACAGTTCGGCTATGATCAACTGTATGTCGGCAATCCGAACACTCGACTCGCCTTCGACGGGAATTTGTTCGAAGGTGCCCGAGCTTGGTACTACAGCGTGGCTGGAGGGACAGAAGCAACCTTCCGTTTGCCTGTCGAGGGGCCAAAGAGCCGCACCAGCTTCACCTTCTGTACCTGGTACTCTCAGGTTAACCAGTCACCGGACTTCGCTCCGGGGTATACGTGCATCGAGAGTATCAATGCCTATCTCGAAACACGGTCGGAGTCTGGTAAACGCTCGCGAATGGTTAACCAGTATTTAAAGGCTCAGAAGGAGCTCGGGAGAGCATCTCAGAGAGAAGCCAGGAGAGAACCAAGGGAGGAGCCCCGAGCCACTCAGAGGGAGGCCGGAAAAGGACCAAGGGAGGAGCCCTCAACAAAAAAGGCTCGACAGCCGGTGAGTAAGCGCCGTCAGGGCTCAACCTCCACTGCTGAGCCTGCCCAAAAGAAGGTCCGGAGAGATTTGACGGTCGAAGTCTCTCAATCTGAAGACATCCCTGCTGGAGTTGAGGCTCGATCTGAAGACCTCCCTGCTAGAGTTGAGGAACCGATGGAAGATAAAGATTTTCCCAACTTAGTCCGTGCTCCCAGGTCGCACAGCAGGATCCGCAGGACTGCGGAGGAGGGGGAGCCTGCTGATATATCCACCGCCGCTGACGAGACCGAGCAGCTCGAGGTGGATATAATGAGTGGAGGGGACGTCGAGATCCCGGGGATCCTAGTTCAGCCCGAGTCTTCTTCGGCTCACGAGAGGAGGGATGAGACACAACAGCCGGGGTCTCCCAGCGTTTTCATCTCTAGTCCTCGGGCGGTTGACCCTAGTCCTACCACCGGGGTGATTGGTGGTAAGGCTCCGGTTACCGAGGACTCTCGTGTTGAGCTGTCGTCTTCTTCGTCCGAGGAGGAAAGCGACTTCGAGGATGAGGTTGACTATGGTGGCGAACCCGCTCTTCCTGATCCGAGTAAGTTCTCCCACATCTCGGAGGAAGAAATGCATGGGTGCGAGCCGCTGACGGCGCCATCACCACCGGCGACATTTGCTCGTGCTGAAGGTATTTTCACCTGATTTCCCCTTTTATTTCGAAGAGAAGGTTTTAACATTCTCTATTTATGCTGCAGGGTTGGCTGAGGATGTCGAGGCTGCAACCTCCTCGCATGTCGAGGAGATGGTACAAGAGTCGACCCAGCTAGAAGGGGTTGAGACTCCAGAGAAGGTAACTATGGAAATCGCGGGGATCTCCATTTTACCGGAAGAGGAGGCAACCACTGAAGCTGGGGAGATTCTCACTCTGCAGGACGAGGAGGCCACCACTGAAGTCGGGAAGACTCCCACTCCGCAGGATTCACCCAAGGGTTCGACATCTCCGGACCTCCAACCTGGTAAGGAAGCTTTGATGTCTTGAGTGTTTTGCTTTTCACCATTGTGGCTGATGTCACGATAACTTGCAGAGAGAACTGAGGGAGCTCAGGTGGAGGAATTGACGTTCAGTGCCCCTCCAGCGGGCCACACAACTCAAGCCCTGGCCGAGGTTTCTGAGGAGATCATACTCACTACTCTGTCATCGGCCGTGGCGGTTCCTGCAGAGATAGCACCTTCAGAAGCGCCGGAGGCTACTCTTGCTCTTGCCGTGTCAACGGCCAGCACGACTCTGGTGCGAGAAGATCCACCTTACATCCCTTATCCCGTGATGGAAAGGGGGTCGGGGAGCACTTCGGGCGATGACAGGATGGATTTCCTGACGCGCAGTACGGTGCAGCAGTTCTTCGATGCGATGCGATCATGCATCGATCTTATCTTGTCTGGGCGTAGCTCTTTTGGCTTTGCCCGGACATTTCTCGGAAACGTGGCCGAGAACATCGAATTAACTGGAGGCCCCTCGCTTGCTCAGGCGTGTCTGCGGGTGGTGGAGCAATTGGAAAGTGACCTGGAAGAGCTGAAGTCTTTGGACAACGCTGACTCTTCTCATGAAGCTCAGGTCACCCTGGATAGGCTCCTTGCTGCCCAAGAACAAGAGCGACAGGAGGTGGAAGCACAAATTGCTGAAGAGATCAGCAATCTTGAGCGTTCCCAGGCTGAATGTCAGAAATTGACTGACGATTCGAAGGAATCCGAGCTCGTTATGCAGAGCACAGAGCAGGCTATTATCAATGCTCGGGCCGCCATTGCGAAGGCAGAAGCCGTGCTTGCGCTCAATGAGAAGAAGCTTGCTACCATCAAGAAGAGAATAGAGGAGCAACAAGCTGCGAGGGCACGAGCTGAAGAGAGCCAGTCCATTCATTCCTCTAGGTTGGAATCTCTGCGAGCGCAGCTAGCCGCAAAACCCTTTTTACCTGAAGAGGAGCTGCGGGTCCGAGCTATGATGGAGGCTGAGAAGGCACGTCAGCACAAGATGCATCGTCTTAGGGAGCGCATCCGTTCCTTACCGAACCAGGACTTTTAGCCTTCTTTCTCTTCCCCTTTTTTGTAAAGAAGAGGACACTCTGTTTACCAAGAGTGTTTGTGTTTACTTTTATCATTTTTGATATAATAAAAGTCTTTAAAATTTTTGTTCCATCTTCTTGGCTTCGCTGCAGATGAATTCAATCCACAATCTTTGATTAACTGACTGTGAATGCTGAACTTAGGTAAAACGCGGCATTACTCCTCCGGGAGACGCGGTCATCAGCTCATTTGAGAGACGCGGTCTTCAATCCATAGGAACTTAGGCAGACCCAAGTCTTTCTGATGAAACGCAGCGTTAACTCATAGGGAAAACGCGGTCGTCAGAGTAACGCGCATCTGTTCTGCTAATGCAGACGCGGTTCGAGCGGACGCGAGTGATGCAGCCTTCTGTATTTTCCTTCAGAATGGACTAAGTGTTTTCCCTTAGAAGGGGGCCCGTTTGCCGAAGGGACGCGACTTTGAGTCACGCGGACATTCCTATGGAACGCGGGTGGACGCCATTTAATCTGAAAGGGAGACGCGGATTCCTGGACGCGACTTTTACGCCTGCGTCTTGGTGCAACTTCCGAGGCGTTACATGCAGCCTGACATAAAGATTTTAGGAGATCTTTGAACGTCAAGTCTTTACTGTCGATTGGGAAACCGGGTCATCCGTTGTTTTCCAAGGCAGTTGTCCACGCGTCGATTTTTCATTGGACTGAAGGCGTTAATGCCTTTTAATGCAAAACGGCGCTGGCGGTTGGAGACCAGTGTCTTCGACGGTTCCCAAAGCGGCGTTCCACGCGTCAGTCCTCCATTGGACTTTGACAGTCGTGCGCGACGGTTCCGATTGATGCACCATTAATAACAGTTATTAGGGTCTGCCTATAAATAGGGCTCACCCTCTTCCTCTTTAACAATCCAAAGTTGGATTGTTTCCTTTTGTTTTGCTCCGAGAAATCCTGCCTTCTCTAGAGTTTCCAACAGGGATTCTGCCTCCATGGACGAAGGTGACTCCGTGGATGAAGATGACCCAGAGCCTTCATGCTTCTGTTTGGTCTCTTCAGACGGAAGCGTCTCTTTGATCGCCTTTCATGTCTCTGTTCTGATGCAGAGAAATCTGCTCTTGACGGAGGCCTCTGCGGGTATGCCATTCCGACCCGCCATGATGTCTTTAGTCCACCCAAACTTGCACTTTGGCATCTCCTGAAGAGATTGTCATCTGGAATTTTCTCATGAAGTCTGAGTTGGTGCATTCCTTCTGGAATTTGCGCCGCCAACTTCCTCTCTGGACGCGAGTGCTGAAATCCTTGGCACTTGGCGCGGGCTTTGCTCATGAAGCTCGCGTTTTAAGGCCATTGACTTGGATGAATTCCAAATTGGGCTGAAATTTTCAGACCCGAATCTTGCAACTCCTGTTTATTCAACAGAGAGATGGCAGTTTTCGGCGTTTGAAGTTTTTCGCGTCTTGTGCTTTTAGGCGCGGGCGTAAGATGAGGCTGCGTTTGAATCCTGTGTGTTCCACAGTTCTGATTCGCGTCTGTCTCTGTTGGCGCGGTATTTTAATTGACTGCGCGGGCTCATTCCCGCGTCTGCAGCCTTTGACAATAGCCGCGTCTGTCACTTAGTTTTCTTTTGTTGAAGTACACTAAGTTCCAGATTTTCTAACCCCCTTGTTTATTCTTTGCAGGTAGGCTTGATTGTCCTTTTTCAGGTTCGCTGGGCCCCTGGAAGAATATTTCAGCCGGCGGACTTGTTCGATGTTCGTCCACAAGGGAATATATTATGGTCCTCGTCGTCCACAAGGGAATATATTATATCCCTGACGAGGACTCGACCCTCGCCAAGGTCTCTTCAGATCCACTGCACCAGTCATGCCTGCTGGCAAGAGATGGTCAGGGTAAGTATGGCGGCGAGGGGGCTACGGTGGATAAGGTGGCAGATAGGATCCTCTTCCTCTCCCACCCCAGAAGTAACATCGAGGACTCCTCATGTCTGCTGGATGGTCTGCTGGGGAAAGAGATGTTCATGAACGAAGGGTTGCAGGACTTTCTGCTGCCACCAGACCTCAAGAACACCATTGCTCTTAGCTTAGTCAGCTAGGGCTCTTTCGATGTTTACATCATGCATCGTGGTGTAACCAGCTTCTATTGTAGCCACAAAACATCGCGCACTTGGAATCAGACGCGGCTTTAAGGAGTGAGTGCAACCTCTGAGAGAGAGAGGGACTTCTTTGTACTCCTTAATTGTAACACTCAATCTTATTGTATAAGAGAGCGTTTTGTATCACTTTCATATGTTTGGAAATAAATAAAAGTGACACTTTTCTTTTTGCTTCTTTCGTTGTCTTGAACTTTTTGTCTTAGACTCATAGAAGCAAAGAATCTTTGACTTTGTCAAAATTATGATGATAATTTTAATAAGTCAATCTTTGTAGGGAAAGATCCTATTTCGGGAACTCTCACAATACTGTCAGAGGTGTAATATTAACTTGACAGAGATGAAATAATTTTTGGTGGACCTGCCACTTTATAAGAGAAGTGACAAGTAGAATTGGTACCCCCAGGAAGGGTGAACTCTTATCAAGTGTTTGGGATTAACTAGATTGAGCTCAGCTGGGGATTTGATGGAAACACTGTTGATGGTGTAGTATTAACCTAACAATGTTTTTAGGTAGACTTGTTATTCTGTTGAAGAGAATAACAAGTGAGACTAGACTCGTGGGGAATCTAGGAAAGTTTGTTACCGTTAGAGGTGTGATATTAACTTAACGGGTTGAAAGTGGTCTTGTCAGAAGTGTAATGTTAACTTGACAAGGATGTGAGTCAGAGGTGTGATATTAACCTAACTCAGAAGTGTCACTGTTATAGGTGTGATGTTTAACTTGACAGTGAGGGTAATGCTAGAGGTGTAATTTTGAACCTGGCATTAGTCATCTCGACTTCAAGGAGGAAGTCCGAGGAAAAGTCATGGCCATAGGTGTATTGTTGAACTTAGCAATGACTTGGATGCTAGAGGTGTGGTGTTAACTTAGCATCATCCATTTCAGCTTCGATATGGAAGTCTGAAGAAAAGTGACTGTCAGAGGTGTAATATTAAACCTGGCAGAAACTTGATTACTGTTTAGAGGTGTGGTGTTAAACTTTAACAGTAATTTGTCAGAGGTGTGATATTAACTTGACAAAGATTGCCTCATGATAAGAGCAATTTTGAGGACCTGTCATTCTATTGGTGAGAATTGACAAGTGAAAATTTTGAAGTGCCAGAGGTGTAGTGTTAACTTGGCAAATTTGAAAATTTGATACTCCGTGTAGAGTTGACAAACAAAACTTGTACTCGACAAGGAATATTGAAAAGTTTCCATTACCAGAGGTATAGTGTTAACTTAGTAATGGTTGTATTTTGTAGACCTACCATTCTGTGGATGAGAATTGGTAGGGGATTTTGGAGGAAAGAGTGGAGCCAAGTCCACTTTAGGATTTTTAGCAAACCCTCAGCTATCAACGGATTTGAGGTGCCTTTACCAACTACCGTTTGAGTTGGGCTAGCCATGCTATTCCCCTCAGCATGATGAGTTGTCGAAGACTTATGTTGGGCTTAAAAGCCAACATTTTCCTCTATCCTTAGCCGTCGGAGGCGTCGGATGTTTGATCAGAGGTGTACTTTTAACTTGATCGGTGGAAGGATACTATCTAGGGATAGTACTTCTTCAGGAACCTGCCGTTGATAGGCATCATGAGTGTATCGCCATTCGAGGTTATGAGGCGATATGATCCATTTGAGTAGACTGACTCTACTACAAATGGTCCTTCCCACTTGGGCTGAAATTTGCCTTTTGTCTTGTGCGTCATCACCATGGGTCTTCTGACGGCTAAGACAAGATCGCCTTTCTTGAAAGTTCGCATTTTAACTTTCTTGTTGAAGGCTTTGGTAATTCGAGCCTGGTAGAGCTCGATTTGCTGTTGGGCCTGCAGACGCTTATCGTCTAAGGCCTCCAATTCCTGGAGTCGCTGTCGATGCTTCTCCTCTGTTGTCATCTCCGCTGTCAGGGCGACGCGTAGAGATGGAATTTGGATTTCCAGTGGAAGCACGGCTTCGCACCCGTATACCAAAGAAAATGGCGTAGCTTTAGTTGGGGTTCGCACAGTTGTGCGATAGGCCCATAAGCATTCACCCAACTTGTCGTCCCAGTCTCGTTGACTTTTCGAGACGAACTTCTTGAGAAGCTTGCCAATAGTCTTGTTGAAAGCTTCTGCGAGGCCGTTAGCGGCAGGATAGTATGCCGTTGAGGACACACTCTGGATTCTGAACTTAGCGCAGAATCTCTGGAAAGCCTGGCTGATGAACTGAGGCCCATTGTCATGGACAATTCGCCGAGGTACACCGAAACGGTAAATAACGTGATGTTTCACGAACTTGATCACGTTCGACGACTTGACTTCCTTCAAGGGAATGGCCTCAGCCCACTTAGAGAAATAATCGGTTATTGCCAAAATGAACCGATGTCCTTTTGATGATGGTGGGCTGATAGGGCCAACCACATCCATCCCCCACATTTCAAATGGCCAAGTAGAGGTCGTAGAGTGGAGGTACCCTGGTGCTTGATGGATGAAATCCCATGCACTTGGCAAGCGTGACACCTTTTAGCATAGGTGACGGCGTCAGCAATCATCTTGGGCCAATAGTAACCCAATCTTTGGAGTCGATGTGCCAGTTTCGGGCCAGGTTGATGGGCTCCACACATACCGTCGTGGGCTTCCCTCAATATCTCTTGGGCTTCTTTTGGTGAGAGGCACCGAATAAGATCCCGTCATGCGATCGACGATACAATGTTCGCGTAATCGCATTATAATAGAATTTGGGGGCTTTCCTTCGAATGGCAGCCGCCTCTTTGGTGTCTTCAGGCAGAATGCCGTATAAGACGAAATCAATGTAGGGGAATCGCCAGTCTCTAGGCTCTGGACCGGTTGATGCTTCAAGTGCTTCTTCGCGGTGACGACCTCCCGTTGACTCCTGATAATCCTCGAGAGCATTTCTCGGGCAATACAGGTCATGGCTGTAGACGAATATCTTCTCCATTGCTCCAGCTGGAAGAGCTAAGGAGGCAGCCAGGGATGCGAGTGCATCTGCGTGCGCATTTTGCCTGCGCGGTACATGGTCGATGTAGAAGCTTGTAAACCCCTCGGCCATGCGGATAGTTGCGTTGTGGTAAGGTACTAAGTCTTCATGTCTGACTTCGTACTCCCCGCGAACTTGGCTGACGATGAGTTTAGAGTCGCCGTATGCCTCGAGATTTTTAACGCCAATCTCATCGGCGAATTGCATCCCAATCAAAAGAGCGTTATACTCCGCTACATTGTTGGAACAGGCTCAGTTAATGAGACAGCTCGGGGAATCACATAATTTTGTGGGGATACGAGTACTACTCCTACCCCCGCTACTACGTGTCCCTTCGGGCTTGTTCTTGATGCACCGTCGAAGAAAAGTTGCCATACTTGACTTTCGAACGATGTCTGAGTCAGGCAGACTTCAGCAACTTCATCTGGGAGATCCTCGTAGACTTTGGCTGCCCTCGGATCTGGGTGCTCAGCTAGAAATCCGCCACTGCTTGTCCCTTAATGGCCTTTTGTGGTAAAAAGCGCATCTCATATTGGGAGAGCAATATGGCCCATTTTGCCAGTCGGCCATTTAGCGATGAAGGTTTAGTCATAAGTAACCTCAGGGGGTTGACTTTTGATATGACGTTTATAGTTTGGCCTACCAGATAGTGTCGCATTTTCTGGATAGCGAACACCAGTGCCAAACATTCCTTCTCGATCGGGTTATACCGATGTTCGGCTCCGATCATTGTTCTACTCAGATAGTAGATTGCTTGCTCACGTCCGTGATCATCATTCTGAGCTAGTAGAGCTCCCAAAGAATGATCCATTGCTCGGACGTACACCAGAAACGGCTTTCCGGATACTGGAGCTGCAAGGACTGGTGGTTGGGTGAGGTATTGCTTGATTTCCTCGAACGCTTGTTGGCAAGCGTCATCCCAAATGAATGAGACACCCTTCTTCATTAGCTTAGCAAAGGGTTGGCATCTTCCGGAGAGGTTCGAGATAAACCTGCGGATGTACGCCAATCGTCCCTGCAATCCTCTGAGTTCTTTGAGATTTCTCGGGGGTTGCATCTCCTGGATAGCGCGAACCTTTTCCGGGTCCAAGTGAATTCCGGTGGATGTTACAACAAATCCTAAGAATTTGCCACTGGCCACCCCCAGGAAGGACTTTGTGGGATTCATCTTCAATTGATGAGCCCGCATGATGTCGAAGACCACCTTCAGGTCCGCTATGTGATCACCTTTAGTGCGGCTTTTTACCGCGATGTCATCAACATAACATTCCACCGTTTTGCGTATCTGCTGATGGAAAATGGCGTTCATGGCCCTTTGGTATGTTGCCCCTGCATTTTTCAGTCCGAAGGGCATGACGGTGTAGCAATATACCCCTAGAGGTGTTCTGAAGGAGGTATGCTTTTCGTCATCAGGATACATTTTGATTTGATTGTATCCTGAGAATCCGTCCATGAAGGACATTCGTTCGAATCCACAAGTATTGTCAATCATGACATCTGTGATCGGCAATGGGAATTCGTCCTTGGGGCAGGCCTCGTTTAGGTCGCGGAAGTCGATGCAAATCCGGATCTTCCCGTTCTTCTTGGAGACGGGGACGATGTTGGCTACCCAGTCGGGATGTTGTTCTTCCCTGACGAAGCCAGAATCAATAAGTTTTCTGACTTCTGATTGAATTGCCTCCATTATTTCTGGGCGAAACCGTCGCTGCTGTTGTTTGACAGGCTTTACGTCCGGATTGATGTTGAGGCGGTGCATGGCCACTTGAGGATCAAGTCCTGGCATGTCCTCATAATTCCAGGCGAAGACGTCTATATACTCTTGTACAAGAGATATTAGATCTTTCTTCTCCGAAGGTGACAGGCCGTCACTTATGAAGATGGGCTTAGGGTTAGCCTCATCTCCTAGGTTGATCTGAACAACCTTGTCTTCTGTGGGTGGCTCACGCTGTTCAAAGCGGGTATCCCAAAGAGCATTTAAATGTTTGATCCAAGGGTCTGTATCAGATTGGATCATTTCTTCATTACCATCTTCCAGGTGGCTTGTCGAAACCATGTTCACTGAAAGTTCCTTGAAGATGTTGCCGACACTGACATCTGACTCCCAAGATGATGTGTCTGAAGAGTAATCGTTGCTCGACGATTCTTGAGAATCGGAGGCTGATGGGACCGGAGTTGATACGTAGCCAACCCCCGGCGCGTCCGATGATAATAATCGGGGGCCTTCCCTTTCGGCACAAAGGATTGAAGCAACGTCCTCCTTCCTTTGCCGAAGTTCAACCCGGGTTTGTTGGTCAGGTCGTACCCCATGCATCTCATCATTTTGAGTGCTTTTGGTTCGTAATGATCGAACTGAGGTGATTCTTCCTCGCCATCCGATTCGTCGCGGGGCGTTGGTTCAGACGAGATTCGCCCAAAAAGAATTGGTTTTTGGCCTTTCCGTCTTGCTGGAACCATGAATATAGATTCTTGCGCATTACCATTGTCTTGGTATGTCTCGAAGGACGATTTCACTGGTACATGCAATGATGTCAAGGCACCCATTGCCGACCAGAGATCGTCATCTATATCAGTGCTAGTATCTGACGGTATTGAATCAGAAGCACACACAGAAAAATACGCAAAATCTAAATCTTCATTAATATACCAACCGCCTACATCATCGGTGGTATTATCGACATCGGGCTTATTAGTGCCCGTTACAAGCGGTTCTAACTCCCACAGGCACTCTTCTTTTTTAGGCTCAATGTCAGCCTCATTACCAGAGTCTGGCTCCTCTGGTTGCGGGGCTTCATCCGTCTCCCCGGATCTTGGTACAACAAAGAGTCGGTGAAATAATTCTCGACCCCTTTGAACGGATACCTTTCGGCAATCAACGTCTGCACCTTTCCACTCCCGTCAATGTATTTCATGACTTGGTGGAGAGTGGAGGGAACGATGGAGTTGCGGTGAATCCACGGTCGTCCCAGCAATAGATTGTAGGAAGTGTCGGCGTCGATGATGTAGCATGTCACTTCCGACTTGAGGCTTCCAATCTGACACCTGAGCTTGATTTTCCCCATCGGACGGGTCTGGTTGGCATTGAACCCATAGATAGTCGTCTGGGTAGGGCTCAAACGATGGGTAGGAATGCCGAGATGTTGCATGACCCGGCGAGGCATGATGCTCAACGCGGACCCTGGATCTACCTGGATGCGGTTCACCTCAGACGATCCAATATACCCTGTGAAGTACAGGGGTCGATCATGCTTCCCTTTAACCTGCATATCATCTGCCGTGAAGGTGATGCAGGGGGCATTCTGGGAGGTGTGGAGGCAATCCTCTACATCTTCCTCCTTCGGCACCTGGGTCATGAAGACCTCAGCATTTGCCAGAGCTTCTTGCAGAGCTTCCCTGGTCGACTTTGATAGTCTAAGAAGTTCATACAAGGTAATGCGTGCCGGAATGTTGGCCAACTGAGCCAGGACATCAAAGCGGTAAGGTGCCGTAGATCCTTCCGCGATACCCTTTTGAAGGGCTCGAGAAAATCGAGTCTCCTTCTGCTTCTCCACAGGTGGCTTTGTGGAGGGCCTGACTGGCTCCGCAGTTGGTTGTGGAGGGGCTACTGCCGTCTCGCCGTACTGTTTCAAGTACGCCTGTCCTGAACGGGTTCCCGCCATCGGTTGGTTGGGCTCTGCGGCCAAGACTATCGTTTCCTCCTCTGAGTCGGTCAGTGAAGGGATATCAGTCTCCGCTTCTCGGGAAGAGGCGCATACCACGTTGCAAGATGAGGCTTTTGCCTTGCCTTTGGATTTCCTGTTGGTCACAGTAGTCCATTGCTGTTCATTGACAAGGTCAGGGTGGACCCATATGATTTCTCCCTGAGGGGTGGGAACGGGTACCAAGCCTTTCTCTTGCTGCTGGTGAGGGTCTGTGTTGACTATTCTCAGTTCTCCTCTTGGAATAGGGACCACCCCCGCAGGCGTTGGGGGTTGTCTTCCGAACTGGAGAGCTGACGTCACATTAGCCGTCACCTTCTTCTGCTCTGGTCGGAGCTTTAACACCTCCGCGTCAATCAGAGCTTGAAGGACGTCCTTGAAGACATAGCAGCTTTTGGTAGGGTGTCCCAACATTCTGTGGTATAGACAGTAGTTGGGATTGTCGGTCTTGCCGACTTCCTCGGGGCGCCTAGCTTCAGGGAGCTTCAGTCGGTTGCTCTTGTTGAGTAGTTTAAAGAGTGAATCGACATGTTCCTCCTTGAAGGAATATTGCTTGTTGGCGCGAGGCTGACTTGAAGAGCCACTCGCCCTGCCTGATTGAGGTTTGGCGGGAGATTTGGTCTCCGTTGCCAAATTATCCTTCCGCTTTGTTTGGAGGGATGTGTCTGGCGCACGCCTTGTCGACCTTTCCGGCCTAGGCTTACCTTCCTCCGCTCTGACGCGGGCAACAATCTCCTCAGCCTGTTCACCTTGTTGGACTAATTGTTTCCAGGTGCGGCTTTCAGCAACTCCTATTTGAGTAAGGAGTGAGGTTTGGAGATTGTGGCGGCATGTTTCCACCAGGGTGGCCTGGGTCATACCGCTTGGACACCGGAGTGCCATGTTCCGAAATCTTTCCACGAAAGATTTGACGGACTCCCCTTTCCGCTGTTTGGTAGCCAAAAGGGTGGGCATTGTGACTTCCGAGTCATCTTCGAAGAAGCGTGTTAAGAACAGCTTCTCCAAATCACCCCAGTTCTTAATAGAACCTTCGGGGAGCTTCATGAACCATTCAAAGGCCAACCCTTTTAGGGTGCTGATGAACAGACGTGCCAGGATAGCGTCGTTGTCTACTACATTCCCGGTTTGGGATTTGAAGTAGTAGATGTGCTGGTTGGGGGACCCCTTCCCGTCGAATGCTTGGAGGGTTGGAGCCTTGAACTTAGGAGGGTATGGAACTAAGTCCCACTCAGCCGGATAGGGCCGGACCACTCCTACTTCTTGGAGGTCTTTACGACTGGCAAGGGCCTCGAGGCGTCGCTCCAGTTGACCCATTCTTTTAGCATGAGCCTTCCCCGGGTCTTGGTCGCCTTTTACTTGCGACGAGGGCTTGGACGAGCCGGAAGTAGATCGCCGCGTTTCCTCAGAAGGTTCGGAAGATGAACTTTCTCCCTTTCTCCCTTTGCCCTTCGACTTTTTAGGAGGAGATTTCCTCCTGTCTTCGAGCAGCTGTGCAATTGCCTGCTTGAGGGAGTCGATAGATTCCTGCTGAGAAAGAATCATATCCATTTGCGCCTTCTGGATCTGCTCTAAACGTCTAGCCGTCTCCTCAGGAGTGCCTGTCATGTAAGCGGAGGTCTCCTTCTCGACGGAAGAGTTCGAAGCCCTAGATTCCGCTACGGCGGAGTGAGAATCGTTCACTTTAATGCCATGGGCTAAGGCATTATAGTCAATTGGGGGAATGGCCCCAGTCCGGGTGCGAGTGCGTTGATACACCCCTTCCGGTTCAGAGTCAGACTCATCTGAGCTGACTGCTGGTTGTTTTCCCTTACTCCTGCTTGTCATATTCGCAGTGAGCTCCGGGTACTCAACGTCAGAGAAGGTTCTCCTTCTGTGGGAGCGTCTTCTTTTAGCTGACGGGGGAATCAGGGTCAGCTGTCTGACTAAAGACTGCTGATGTACGCCTGATCCGCAACGGCACTCAGAGAGCATATGGATGAGCCGTTGGCAGCAACACGACGAAGTGGCCTGATTGGCACTTCTTTTCTTCGTCAAATAATCCCTCAAATCCATGGAAGGGGGATTGAAAGGATTAGCCTCGCAACGTTGAAGACGGGAGGCATCCATGTGCTGTACAGCCTGGACGCGGGCATCAGGGACGCGGTTCTTGCGCCGCAGCTGTTCAGCGCGCGTCTGGCGTCTCTGTTGAGACAAGACGCGCCTGTCGCGTTGCTGTTTGGTGTGTCGGAGCAGAGACATTTGAGAGAGGATGGGCTGCTGGGCCCCACGCCTATGGGCTCGTGCCTCTTGCGCTTGACGAGGCGCAGAGGTCTCACCTTGGCGTTTGATGAGTTGGTCCTCAGAGGACCTAACTGAAGGAATCTCGCGTTTGGGACGCCAAACGCGGATTTCACGTACTGGACGTGGCGCGGGCAAGGCGCGAGATTGTACGTCGCGTCCAGCCTCAGTTGGACAACCAACGGTTCCAACTTGTAGGTGACGCGCACGTCTCCTCTGTCGACGCTCAGCGTTTCGATTGCGTCGAGGAGGTGGAGAGAGACCAACAACATCCTGATGTTGAACATCAGGGACTTTAACCACGCGGGTCTCCTGAGAGACGCTGACGCGGGTGTTCTGTGCAACGCGGTTGGTTGCAAAGGCAGATGTGCCTGGGACCACGCGGGCCTTCTGAGAGGCGTTGGCGCGTGTACCTTGCTTGGCACAGTCGGCAGCAGGGGAGCTCGAGAAAGCCACAGATCGGGCCTCGAGGCCATTCCCCGTCGAGACCCGGCGGCAGACGCGGGTCTTTGGGCTCTTGGAGCCGGAGGAGAGAAACTCTTCGTACTTCGCCTGGTCGAACTCGACAACGAGCGATTCGACCATCTTCCCCTTATGGTGGACGTCATCCTGCGCCACTATTTGCTCCTTAGTGACAAATGTAGTCCCCAGCGGAGTCGCCATCTCTTGTACGCGCCGGAAAAAGAGAGAAAGAGGAAATGCTGTAAAAATTTTCTTTGAAAAGATTACAAAAAAAACAACTTTTCCTTCCAGTTACAAGGGAGGGAGGATATTGAATCTTGAATCCCCCCTTTGTTTAATGCTGGGTTCTTCGTGTGGTGGTGGAGAGTGAATCTTGTTCTCCGTTGACCGGATGACCGTCGGGATCGTCAGGGGATCTTCTCTTTGGCTGGTAGAGGGAGTAACACAGCTCTGTCTACCAAAACTCTCAAAGAGAAGGTAGGCAAGAGCAGCTGGTACGCAGCAAGCTTGCTGAAGAGTCTTCTCTCTCTCTTTGTTGATGATCTCCTCTTTGATGCCTGTGATGGTAGTCGCCCTGTCGATCGTCGATGCCCGATCTTTCTTTTTTTTTACCGCCCCCTTTGTTGATGCAAACAAGGCTATTTATAGAGGTCCCAGGGGTGAACGTGCCCCCTGAAAACGCTCCACAATGAGGGGCCACTTCCCGCTACTTGTGCGGTGACTGGCCCCGTAATCCGGGTGGTTACAACTGAGGCGCGGGTTTAGACCCACGCGCCTTGATGCTGAGACGCGGGTGTCGAGCCAACGCGCCTTGATGCTGAGACGCGGGTGTCGAGCCAACGCGCCTTGATGAGACGCGGGTGTCGAGCCAAGACTGAGACGGGTGTCGAGCCAACGCGCCTTGATGCTGAGACGCGGGTGTCGATACCTCGCGCCTTGATGCTGAGACGCGGGTGTCGATACCTCGCGTCTAGAACTTGAGACTGCTTTTATTGGCTTGTCTTTTAGTGACTTTTAGACAGCCTACAGTATTGAGATCACGGTAGTCGATGCAGATTCGTATCTTCCCATTCTTCTTGAGGACGGGGACTATATTAGCTACCCAATCTGGATGTTGTTCCTCCCGGATGAAGCCACAGGCAATAAGCTTGTGAACTTTGGCTTCAATAGCTTCCATGATGTTCGGGCGAAACCGACGTTATTGCTGCTTGACTGGCTTGACGTCGGGATTGATGTTTGACGGTGCATAGCGACCTGTGGATCAAGTCCGGGCATGTCTTCGTAGCTCCACGCGAAGACATCTATATACTCTTTTATGAGCATTATCAATTCTTCCTTTTCTATAAGTGATAGGCTTTCACTTATAAAGATGGGTTTGGGATGATCTCGACTTCCCAGGTTGACCTGCATCACCTTATCTTCAGTAGGTGGTTCACGCAGCTCGAATCGCTATTCCCACTGGAGGTTAATTGCTGGGCCCATGGTTCCTCATCGGCAGCCTCTGCGTGTTCTAATTGATTGCTTGAAGTCATATTAACAGTGAGGTCTTCGAACATTCCTCCTACGCTGACATCTGAGTCCCATTCGGAGGATGAGGCCGACTGTGATGGAATTGATCTACCGTCTTTGACTTGAATTGTTGTTGATGATGTGGGTGTAATGTATCCCAACCCCCTGTGTGTACTATCATAGTAATTTGCAGGTTTCCCTTTTGGGACAAAATTACGCATCAAGCTGCGTCTTCCTTTTCCAAAGTTCAGGCCCGCTCCTGCTTCAAGTTGTATCCCATTTTCTTCATAATATGGCATGCTGACCACGCATAATGAAAGAACTGTGGAGCATCTGACTCTGAGCTCGAGTCTACAGCTGTGGGTGCCCGTGGCCGGGCTCTACCGAAGATTATCGGTGACTGACCTTGTTTAGACGGAGGGACCACCAGCGTGGCCCCTTCTATAGCTTCCATAGGTGTGCTAGCCGCACCCGCCTTATGTAAGGGCATATGCAGAGAGCCTTCTGTAATGGATTTAATCGACCCAATACTCGCGGGATAATCAAAAGAAATATTATCATTAATTACCCATTCACCTTCATCTTCAGAAGGAATATTACATCGGGGATTATTAAGACATGCTATAATTGGTTCACCAATCAGAATGGCTGGCATGCCTGCTTCGGATTCTGAATCCGCCTCGTTGCCACTTTCATCATCGTCTGGCAATGGTTCCTTAGGCGCTCCACCGGCCTTCTGATACAGGAGAGCGTCAGTGAAGTAATTTTCCACGCCTTTGAAGGGTTGCTTTTCAGCAAAGACAGTTCATACTGTCGCATCATCTTCAACATATTTGAAGCACTGGTGGAGAGTAGAGGGAACGATCCAGTTGGCATGGATCCATGGTCGTCCCAGCAGCAGGTTATATAATGTGTCAGCGTCAATGACATAAAACGTCACTTCTGACTTCAGGCTCCCGATTCTGCAACGGAGCCGAATCTTCTCAAGTGGATGACTGCTCCCGGCGTTGAAACCGTATATTGTAGTGGTGGTTGCAGACAACATGTACAGCGGTATGCCGAGGAAATAGAGAAGTCTTTTGGGAATGATGCTGAGCGCAGACCCCGGATCGACTTGTATTCTTTCAATGCATGTTGAACCGATATATCCGGTGTAGTACAGAGGTCGATCGTGCTTGTTGTCCTTGAGAAGCATATCTTCCGCTGTGAAGGTAATAGCGGGCACCTTTGATTGTCCGTGATGACATTCTGAGCAAGGAGGCTGAATGTCATCGTTAGGGCTCTCTGGCATGCATGTCAGAAAGGATTCTGAGTTAGCTAGAGCATCCCTAAGTGCTTCTCTTGTCTCTTTTGAGAGACGCAGGAGCTCGTGTATTGTGATACGAGCTGGGATATTAGCTAGCCGAGCTAATATATCAAAACGAAAGGGTGTATCAAACCCTTGGCCTGATGGTTTCTTCAACACGTGGTCGAATCGTACCTCCTTGGGCTTCTCCTTTCCCTTTGTTGGAACTGGAGTGGGTGCTTGTTTAG
This sequence comes from Agave tequilana, assembly GCA_038442645.1. Taxonomy (NCBI): domain Eukaryota; kingdom Viridiplantae; phylum Streptophyta; class Magnoliopsida; order Asparagales; family Asparagaceae; genus Agave; species Agave tequilana. The sequence continues at coordinate 146,980 of JAVJIF010031418.1, read as the reverse complement.
TACTGACGTTGTTTGCTGTTGTATCTCGTTAGTAGACTTCTCATACTGCCTTAATTATGATTTTCCAGATCGGGTGCCTGTCTGTTGAGGCGCATCTGCCTGTGCTGCGCAAGCATGCTTTTCTCCTTCTGAATCGCTGAGGGAGGCCGATGTAAGATTGTCATCGTCTGGTAGGACAGAGATGACGTTGCAAGATTTGCCCTTTGAGTTGGACTCTTTTGAACTCCGTTACGTCTTGGACGAGGTCCGGGTGTATCCACATGACTTCCCCCGTCTCCAATGTTAAGGGGACGAGACCTTTATCATCTCGAGTCATGGCTGAAGGATGCCTTACTTCCAATCGTGGCGCAGGGGCTGGATAGGTCCCGTCAGGAACTGTAACCTTTTGGGTGCTGCCGAACTCAAGAGTCACCATATTGGCAGTGACTTTCTTCTGCTCTGTCCTCAATGTCAGAACCCCGGCGTCGATTAGGGCTTGTATCCTGTCCTTGAGAACATAACACTTGTCGGTAGGATGGTGAACCATCCTGTGGTAAAGACAGTATTTAGGGTCGTTTGTGCGCCCTATCTCATTGGGACGCCGAGCATCTGGCAGCTTCATTTTGTTCCCTTTGTTGAGCAGATGGAATATCGTGACCACCTGATCGTCTTTGAAGGAGTATTATTTTGGAAGGAACTTAGGCTCCTGGTTGTTGATGCCGCTCTTCTTGGCCTTTGACTGCACATCTCCGGATAACTCCCAGACATAGTCTCTTTCCCTTTAGCTTGAGAAGACTGCGGGAGGTCGCTACGCCCTTTGTTGTTCATCCCCCATTTGCCTCTAGAGGCGGATGGCTCGAACTTCTTAGCCAATTTCTCGGCTATCTCTGCTTGTTCAACCAATTCCTTTTAAGTGTGGGCTTTGACAGCCCCCATGCGAACTTCCACTTGGTCTAAGAAGTTATGTCTGCATGTCTGTAAGAGCATGGGTAATGGCATCCCTGCTGGACACATCAAGGATAAATTTCTGAAACGCTCAATGTAGTCACGGACAGATTCGCCTCTTTTCTGCACGGTGGAGATGAGCTTGTCCATAGTCACTTCGGTGTCATCCTCATAGAAGCGAGAGAGGAACCGAGTTTCTAAGTCAATCCAGGAGTTGATAGAACCCGGAGGGAGACTTCGGAACCAATCAAATGCCACCCCTTTTAAGGTGCCAATAAACAACCTAGCCATGATGGCGTCGTTGCTTATGACATTACCAGTCTGGGACCGAAAGTAGTAGATGTGCTGATTGGGCGAGCTCTTACCATCATACGTATGCAACGTTGGTGGTTTGAACTTTGGTGGATATGGCACCGAATCTCACTCCAGTGGATAAGGACGGACTGCCCCTACTTTCTTTAATTCATCCCTCTGAGATAGGGATGCAATTTGAGCTTGGAGGCCTTTAAGGACTTCGGCGTTTAGGGAAGAACCTTCCTTGGATTTCTCCGTCTTTGGTGGCTCATTGCTGAAGTGTTCCTCCTCATCGCGATTGCTCCCGGTATCATTATTGTTCCGGTTGCTGAGGAGTCGAGCAAGCATCTGTTGAATATTGTCCAGGGACTCTTGCTGGGTTCTGGAGGTTTGCTCCTGAGCTTCCAAACGCTGACGGAGGTCGTCGTTAGCGTTATCAGCCATATTGACTGACGCTTTGTCTGTTCGCACCGAACTTACTGTCACCGAAGAGGCATACCCACTATCTTCATCTTCTTCATCGGATGGTTGGAGTGATCTCCTGGGCTGTGACGAGGTTAGGACCGTCGAGGAGGAAGGCTGTTCGTATCTGTCGGGTATGGACACCCTGGATCTGGTGTTTCAGAAGACACCTTCTTCATGTACCAGGACTTTGCCTAAGCCTGGGCTGTAGTCTGAATCTGGGGAGCTGTAGGGGGTGTCGTCAGAGATTCGACTTCCTCTACGTAATTCTCGTCCTCTTCCGGTCATGTTGACGGATGCAGAGATTGGATCTCTTAGGGTGCTCCTTTTATGATGCTTTATCGGGACGCGTACAGACAGCCGATCAAAGACTTATTGCCGGCATGGAGGAATGGCGGGGATCGGTTATAACCGACACTGAGTTGAGTGAACCGTCACCAGCTGGCATCCCCTTTGTTGACAACAGGGGGAAGTGGTTCGGAAAGACTTCAATTTCCGCTTGTTCGCCAAGAATCATCGCAGGTCAGGCCCATCAGAGCCTGAATGATCTTGCGTGGAGACTCTCTTAGAATGCTCATAGGACGACGTGCCGTTCCTCTTATCCCTGCAGAAAGGATTAGCACTGAATAGCGCTTTGGTTCTAGCTTCGCCAATAGATGCGAGCTTAGCGCTTGGCGCACCGGAGAGCAGAGCACGCTGTGGTGCTTTACCGCTACGCCGCTGCGAAGGTGATTAGCCTTAGATAACACTCTGGCCCTAGCCTCACGGCCGTGGACCCAGTGAGTACGCTGTGGTAAAGTAGCTTCGCTTGTGAAAACGAGGCTGGCACAAGGCATTGCTGCTCTTGAATTGGGCGATGGTATGATTGTCGTCATGACTTTATGGTTGGCAGCATTGTTGGAGCAGACAGGCATCTTGCCTTTTTCTTCGCGAGAGAGGCGCGGTTTTGGCGTAGCTATGCCTGAAGCTTCGGCTGGAGACTTCTGCTTAGGCTTCCATATCCGCTTTGGAAGAGGATACTTAGGTTCGCAAGGAACCTGACTAGCCACACGCGAGGCTGTGGGGTGTTGGCAGAATTCTGCTTCTGGTTTCTGATTTGAAGCCTTGGTCGTGGAGACCTTCCTGTGCTTCCGTGCTCGAAGCATCAGGCCACCCCTAGAGAGGACTTCTTCAAATCTTCCTTGATCGAACTGAATGATCAGGTTCTCGAGAGTGCAGGACTTGGGCTGCGGGCATGCTTCCTTGTTGCGCCAGAGAACCGCAGCAGGTTCGTAGAGAACCTTTTCTGTCTTCGCAGAGACTTTCCTTGATGATTTAGCCAGAGAAGCTCTGACTGCACCGGCTTTTCTGAATTCAGAGTTAGACCCGAGGGTCTGTTCGTCGCATTGCGATACTTGATTCTCAACAGTGGAGAAATCAGTCCCCAACGGAGTCGCCATCTTGTTTTCCATTAATTTGCAAAGGGGAAAACTTAGAAATAAAAAGTTTGAGGAGCTAAATTACAAGTATTCTTGAAAAGATTACAAGTAGATCTCCTCAGAGGTTCTGGGAAAATGTGCCGATAGGAGTCTGGTCAGCGCTCGACCACTTTGTCCCTTTGACGATGCGAGCGATGAGATTCCCTTCTCGCCTGGTTCTGGGAATCAGAGAATAGAGGGTTGGTAGAACCCTCTTGCTACTTCTCAAAACCGCCTTCAATGAGGAATTCCTTCTCACCTGATTCCGGAGATTCCTTGAGAAAAAGGGGTTATTAGGGTATCAACACCCTGAATAGAGAAGTATTTCTCTAAAAGGTCTCTGAATTCGAGAACACATGGTGCGTTGTGAAGAAGCCTCTGCTTGTGGAGTCCTATCTCTTCTCTAGGAAAGAAGATCCTCTCTCGGAAGGAAGATGATCTAGAAGAAGCCCTTTTTTTCCTTTTTAGAAGATCCCCTCTCCCTTGCGCTCCTGGCGGGCTATTTATAGGGAAAGCAAGGGTATAATCGCCCCTTGAACATATGGAAACAGAGAATTTGGAAAGTAGCCTTGCTGCGAGGCTAAGATAGCTTCTGTGGAGCTAGAAAATGGCAGGTCGGTTGATCTTCTTGATCTGTTTTGATCCTTTCCATATTGTTGGAGGATTTTTCCTGATCTTCTTACTCGTTTTAAGAGAGTCAAGGGATTGTGGCAATCAACTGCCATATTTGGTCTCTGATTGGATTTGATCTGATTGGATCCGATCTCATCCAAAGATTTGATTGGTCAAAGGTTGACCATAGCGGACCAATAGCGGAGCTGCCCGCTTTGAGCTCTCAGCGGAGTTAGAGGTAATTTCTGGCGAAGTCCGAAAAGAGGCTTTTCGGTGGAGCTAGAAGTCTTCTGCGGCGAAGCTGTAAGTTAGCTTCCTGGCGAGGTTCTGAATGACTTCAAGGCGAAGTTGGATGATCCTAACCTCTCAAGCGAGGCTATCCCCTTTGGGCTCATGTAATGCTAAATGCTAGCATCTTAGACCTGCTGAGGTCTGTTTTAGAAACAATCCGGATTCACTGTCTGCTTGTTGGATCAGTGGAGTCCAAGTTGCTTCCTTGTCCCTCGGAGATGGGTAAAAACTGGTCTTCAGCTCGTCTGTCACTTGTCTTTTATAAATGTCAACAAGTTTAGAATTTTGTTTGGACCAATGAGAATCTTATCTTTTTTAAGTGTCAACAGTAACGTATTCCAGTCACAATCCTAATAATCTCCCCTTGACTTGAATACGTCCAAATCCGAGAATAACCACCATGCTCCATATGCTCATATCAATGCACAATTGAACTACTCTTGACTTCATCTCCATATCACTCCATCTTCTCTATAATCCCATCATAGAGTTCACAACTTGGTTAGATCGAACAAGTTCAGGCCCGACCTGAACTTGATCACCCAACGATCTCCTTGATCCACGCAGGATTTATGAGAATTTGCTCCAACATAGGAGTAATGATCTAAAATTTCTTATTGTGCGTCGGGGCCGCTCAGTCCCAATTTACTTTCAGGGTAAATTGAACATCCAAGTTTGAAACTGTTGTAGTCTCCGATTATTCCACAACCTTCAATCTTGGAGTCGACAATAACTGCAATTCACCAACTGTAACCACCGAATTTCGCAACATGTAAACATTGCCGACAAGCTCGGCCTGAAACTTCAATTGGGCATCTTTGAAAACTTTCATAAGATTATCTTCAAAATTGAAATTAAACAATTTTCCATATAGGCTCCAAAAGAGATGAGATTATACCTTAATTTGGGAACATGATGAACACCTTAAAGTGTAGTGATGTATCCATTATGAAAACAATATTGGACAGTTCCTTCGTCAATCACTTGCTCATAGCAAAATTTTACCTCTCCCCTTGAACCAAAGTGTATGAGGAGAATATCTTCCTATCGAAACTAATATGCTGGAATATCCAGAGTCAATAATCTCCCTATCTTTATTACCAACCGAACTTTCTATAGCAGATAGAACGTCACACTTATCTTCATCTCTTTTAGACAATTCAATGGCATTAACATCTTATTGTTTCTTCTTGTGAGTCTAACAATCATCTCAAATATGTCCCTTCTTGTGACATTAGTTGCACACTAAATACTTATATTTTGAGTTACCCGTGAAACTTTTAATATTACTCTTCTCCTTAATAAAGTGTGCTAGCTCATAATCATTGTGAGACACTCAACTGTCAATTGTTTGTCAATTTAATCCTTGTTGCGCAGACAGATGCTCTTTGACCTTATTGACTTGATAGTTGAATTGTCTCCATAGATGATAGCTTTCTTGAAACTCTTGTATAAAAAAATAAAGAATACAGTAATAGAAGTGCTTGATCCTCATCTTCTATCTTAACGTATATCATATCTAACTCATTGATAATAGAGGTAAACTTTACAATGTGAGAATTGATAGGTATACATTCATACATGCGGAGAAGAAAAAGAAGTTACTTCAGAATCAATCAATTCACCAACGACTTCTTTAGATAATGATCGTGAATTCGCTCCCAAAGCGAGGATATTATTTTCTCCAAAGAAAACTCATCCAACACTTCATACGTCAAACAAAGTTGAATAGCCGTCAAACCCTTCTCACCAAACTCCTGCCAAGCTTAATTCATATATGCAGGCTTATTCTCTTTTCCGCGTAGTGCTTTCTTCAACTCAATTTTGGGATGGTGTTTATCCTAATCTGTCACCTACTGCAATTGATGACACTATCGAACTTCTGAATATCGATCTTGATTGCAGACATCTTTACATTGATATGACTCTGACATTAATTGTTGCAATGAATTGATATGCTGTGATACCAATTGTTACGGATAAGCCTAGCGAAAAAAGAATAAGTAGGATCATCGTGTGGGAGAGAGGAGATAGAGGAGATGGAAGGAGGCAGCATAGAGATCGGACGACAAAGGAATGAGAAACGGCGCATTGAGCAGGCCAGATTGTGCTCCCGGTCGATCGCCCGGTCGACCGGTGGAGGAGGCCGGTCGAGCGCCCGGTCGACCGGCGTGCACGAGCGTGCACAGGAAGGAGCGATCGACCGGCCCGGTTGACCGACTGACAAAGGCTCGCTCTCAGTTGGGCGCGGTCGACCGGGCCGGTCGACCGACAGGCGCGTTTGACTTTCCTTTTAGGATTCAAATTCCTTTTCTGGATAGAATCGAATCCAACCTGGGTTTTCATAAATTCAGGGACTCTGTGGTTATAAATAGAGGCTAGAGCCCTCATGTATTGTATCTCAAAAAGTATCCCGAAGTATCCCACTGAAAATCTCCATTGGAAATTCCTTGAAGAAGGAATAATTTGTAATTGATTGTTGAATCAATAAAATCGCTCTCTCCCTTGCCCCGAGGACGTAGGCACGTTATCGAACCTCATTAAATTTGTGAGTTGATTGCTTTTCTCTGTTGTTTGTTGTTCCTGTCGTGTTGGTTGTTTCTCCGGCTGCATCGAGTCTCCGCCAGGTGGGCGGATTCCTCAAGGGTGGTTGTTGTGTTCCCCGCCGCCGGCGCAGCGCGCGGGTACAAGTGGTATCAGAGCATCCCAGGTTTGGCGTGGGATCGTGTGTTGATTTAAGGGCATCAGTTGCTGTCTGGCAGAGATCGTGTGTTGATCTCGAAACATCATGTAGATTGCTCGAGGAATCAATTTGGAGGAGTAGATTGCTTCAGATACTCTTCGAGGGTTTCGCGTGGAGGTAAAGATCATGTCTTTATCTAGTTTGTTTTATCTACCTCCGTTTGTTTCCGCATTTCTTTGAGGAATCAGTTAAGAAGATGGCTAGAGAAAGTACATCGGTGAGATCCATGAATTCACATCCAAGGATTGATATGGTAAAGTTTAACAGCACGAACAGCTTTGGTATGTGGAGGTGTAAGGTTATGGATGCGCTGACGATATCAAACCTCGAAGACACTCTACGCTTGTAAAAGAAGCGTGCATCAACGACGGAAGAAGATTGGGATAAGATGAACCGTTCGGCATGTGGCTTGATCAGGTCTTGTCTGACACAAGACATCAAGTATCAGGTGTTGCATGAGACATCTGTGAGGCAGTTGTGGGAGATCCTAGAGAAGAAGTATCTGACGAAGAGCGTAGAATCACGATTGCAGCTATGGGTTTCAGATGCAAAGAGGATGCTCCATCAATGAACACTTGAACCATCATACGAAACTTCTTACAGATGAGGCATTGGAGGTAAGAGGCAGAAGTTCCAATAGGAAGGGAAGAGATGATCAGGGAAGATCGAAGTCTAGATCTGGCTTCAAAAATCTGAAGAATTAGTGTGCCTTGTGCAAGGAACTAGGACACTGGAAAGCTGAATGCCCGAAGGCCAAAGGTAAGAAGGTGGAGTTTAAGACTAAGACAAATCTTGCAAAGGTTGTCAGTACTCAAGTCAGTACCTCACAGGCAGATGGATCAGACTCGGACTCATCGGTATTCTCTCTCTGTTACTACCCCTACTGTTTGTAGCTCAAATAATGCTGAGTGGATCTTGGATACCGGAGCCACCTATCATGTGTGCCCAAACAGGGCCTGATTTTTTAGCTTTGAGAAGTTGGATGGATGTTACATGGTTATGGGAGATGATCATCCGTGTAATATAGAAGGGATGGGTACAGTCTGTATCAAGATGGATGATGGCATAGTACGAGAATTGAAGGGTGTGAGGTACGTACCTCAATTCAAAAGGAATCTTATCTCTGTTGGCGCTTTGGAAGCATCGGGTCTTGTGATATCTGTACGAGATGGTGTTCTCAAGATGATCAAAGGCTCGATGGTGGTGATGAAGGGCGTCCGTCGGGACAATCTCAACTACTTGAAGGGTAGTACGGTTACAGGTCAGGTGGAGACTTCTAGTTCTTCAGATGATAGTTGCAAGAAGGTCTGGCATGTGAAGGTCGAAAAGGGAGGAGAAAAGTCTTTGTGAGCTCCTGCAAAGAAGGGATCATTGGAAGGTTCTGCTACCTACAACTTGGAGGGTGAACACAGCGTTCTGGACAAGAAGAAGGTGAAATTCAGCACCAGTACTCACCGCTCAGAAGGTCTTCTTGATTGTATTTACGTAAGTGTTTGGGGACCTGCTAAGACTGCATCGCTTGGAGGTCACAGGTACTTTGTCTCTTTTGTTAATAGTTTATCTAGGCATTGTTGGATATATCCCATGAGACAAAGGAGTGAAGCCCTAGATATGTTGGTGAAGTGGAGAGGAAGAATGGAGAAGCAGATAGGTAGAAAGATCAAGGAGCTACAGATTGGTAATGTTGAAAGAGACATGTACTAATTCCTACGATTTGGCCAGAACACTGGTATTGCTACTCACTTCACAACAGGTATAAATGAGTTGGCTAAGGATGTAAACCGTTCCTTGCTGGAGAAGGTTCGGTAGTTATTGTCTAATGCCAGATTAGACAAATCGTTTTGGGCTGAGGCGATTGTGTATGCTAGCCATCTCATAAATGGATCGACTGCGATAGGAGGTAAAGCTCCATTGGAAATTTGGTCTGGGAAAGCTACTCAAGATCATGGTTTGCTGCGAGAATTTGGAAGTCCGACCTATTTCAGTACCAAGGATGGCAAGGTGAATCTGCGAGCAAAGAGGTTGTGTTTTTGGGTGTCAAAAGGAATAGCTACAGGTTGTGGGACCCCAAAAATAAGAAGATCGTGTTGAGTAGGCATGTCACATTTGAAGAGACTTCAGTATTGAAGTCTACCGTCTCTCAGCAGATAGAGAGGACGAAGACCAAGAAGTATCGCAGCGGGTGGAGGTTGATGCTACTATACCATCTCCAGTTGGTTCGGTATCAGTGAAGACTTCACCGGATGTGACACCGGGTGGAGATCATGTAGCCAAGGTTGATGCTGAACAGGTTGAAGACATTGTTGAGAATGTCGAGTTGTTTGCAGCCATTGGAATCAAGGTAAAATCACGCTTGTGGGTAAAGAAGCATGAATCTCAAGCTTGTGATCGCGACAAGCTCAAGTTGAAGGCCGTTATTCTCCATGATGGTCGTGAGGAGGTTCATATGACTCAGCCAGATAGGTTCACTGCTGCAGATTCAGGTACAAGTGCTTGAGCTTGATGGAGCTCATTTGAATGAACTATGATTGGCTTGATCCTTTGGGCAAGGTACATAGGGAGCCGTAATGATGCAGCCAAATTTGGTGATGCAACCCGTATGAAGCTGTTTGGGTTCTCGAGAAGCCGATTGGAACTTCACGTAGAGGTGGAGAGACTTCACGTAGAGGTGAAGTGGTGTGGCTAGTTGGACTTCACGTAGAGGTGAGGTGTTGTGATCTCGATGAACATGTGATCTTCTGGTGAGAAGATGGTTGAGCTTGCATAAGAGGGGTGTGCATCCAGTTGTTGAACCCGATGATGGTGTTTGGTGTGCTCTACTCAGACTTGATTGGACCGTCAGCTGAAGACATGTAGACTAGATAGAGCTAGTCAGTTGGAGAGTCAGTGTTGGCTCATGATGAGTTCTTCGTGAGATCGTGAAGTTGTGGAGTAGGAGCCACGTTCGGTGATCGGCATGTATGGAAGTTCTCCTAAGGTGAAGTGTAGGGAAGGCATGTGTGGTGCATTCCAGTTGGATAGCTGAGCTACAGATTTCAAGCCAAGATCATGTGTCAATTTTGTCGAGATCGTGTGTCGATTTCGCCGAGATCGTGTGTCGATTTCGCCAGGTGATAGACTGGAGTTCGTTGAAGATCGGCTCAGATTTGAAAAATCTTCACCGAGGTGGAGAATTGTGGGAGAGAGGAGATGGAAGGAGGTAGCACAGAGATCGGACGACAAAGGAGCGAGAAACAACACATTGAGCAGGCCAGATTGTGCTCTCGGTCAATCGCCCGGTCGACCAGTGGAGGAGGCCGGTCGACCGGCGTGCACGAGCGTGTACAGGAAGGAGCGGTCGATTGGCTCGGTCGACCGGCTGACAAAGGCTCGCTCTCGGTTGGGCGCAGTCGACCGGGCCGGTCGACCGTGGCATGGGTCGGTCGACCGGCCGGTCGACAGACAGAAGCGTTTAACTTTCTTTTTAGGATTCGAATTCCTTTTCTGGATGGGATCGAGTCCAACCTGGGTTTCCATAAATTCAGGGACTCTGTGGCTATAAATAGAGACTAGATCCCCATGTATTGTATCCCTAAGGATCCCCAAGAATTACCCTCAAGTTCCCTCTTGTATTAGTTGTATTGATTATTGAATCAATAAAATCTCTCTCTCCCTTGTCCCGAGGACGTAGGCACGTTGCCGAACCTCGTTAAATTTGTGTGTTGATTGCTTTTCTCTATTGTTTGTTATTCCTGTCGTGTTGGTTGCTTCTCCGGCTACATCGAGTCTCTGCCAGGCGGGTGAATTCCTTAAGGATGGTTGTTGTGTTCCCCGCCGCCGACGCAGCGCGCGGGCACAACACGTCGTGAGATGTAAAAAAGAAGATAAGATATTCCAAATAGAGAAAGCCAACATACAATTTAATATAGTTTCACTGATCAAACAAATCGTGTGTACGTTCACAGGAGAAAGAGGAGAAACTTTATTAAATTTTAGAGGAGTACAATGAGAAACAATCACACCTCTCGCTAAGAAGATTATAAGCCCTTTGATGGCGTCTAAACAGCGAACCTTTATGGTTAAAACTTTTCTCACAAATATTTCACAAAATTTTTTTTCTCTACATCTTTGAAGGTCACCCCCAAGGGGTTATTTATAAACCATAGGATCATCCTAGTCTTATACAAACTCCAGCAATACGAACAACACCGCATCAGAAAAAAATAAAACTCGAGTGCAACTCAAACTTCAATTAGAATCGCAAAAAAAAATGCCAACAATGCCATTAGTCGACTAATTTAAATTATTAGTTGACTAATCTTGCTCATTAGTTGAATTTACAGTCAACTACTAAGATGTCCTTTCTTTTTGTTTACGTTATTAGTCGATTTCTGAGATGCCATTAGTCGACTAATTTATCATTAGTCTACTACCCTTGGCTTTTAGTCGACTAGCCTATGTACCAACTCTACAAACCTGTCCGTTCTTGATCTCCAAATCTTCGTTTACCTTCATGACATATTTTAGTCACAATCCTAACAATTATAGCCTTTCACTTTCCCTAATCCCCGAGTTGGGGGTGTTCACTAGGGCAATCAGGTAGGTTTTAGTTATATTAGTAGATGTTTTTTCTAATTTAAAGTTCTAAACTAATTTTGCATGAAAAACATTTTATAACTAAGTAAAAAATTATTAGTTTTATTTTCCTTTAAGTTATATCAATACAATTGATTATTTTTCTAAGTAGAAGGTATCAAAGCTAAAAGTGTATATTGAATTGGCAAATATTTTTAGTACTTTGAAAATTTTATTATTGAGTTAATTTTCAGTAATATATAAGTCACAATTTGAGTATGAGTTGTGTTCCAAAAATTATGAGTAATTATTTGATTTGTTATATTTATTATTTAAGTATATTCATGATGATAATGAGAGATGTCGATACAACCCCCATGTTAAACCGTAAATAAAAAAACTCAGCTTCATAATTTTATTCGCTTCAGTCACCTCTTTTTTTAAACCAACTACATACACTCATGTGTCAAGCACAGACACACTTCTTAGCGGTGAAAGACACAAATGCCCTATAGTAATCACTTCAAAAAAACAGACCGATTCGATAATGTGGGCAGCTGGTTTATAGAAAACAGCGACCATGATCACAGTCCTCACAAAAAATAAAACCTTATTTCTGAGGACTGCGAACATGATCGCAATCCTCATAAAAATGCCCTATTTCTGCGGACTGCGATATATAATCGCAGTCCTCACAAAAATGTTCTATTTCTGAGGATTGCAACCATGATCGTAATTCTCTTTATTATTACATGTTTGTGAGTCTTCATAGGACTGCAACTATGATCGCAGTCCTCTTTATTAGGATGGTGGCCATGATTGCAGTCATCACAAAAATGACATGTTTCTAAGTTTTATAGGACTGCGAGCATGGTTGTAATCTTCTTTATTAGGACTGCGATTATGATCACAGGCCTCACAAAAATGCCATGTTTCTGAATTTTTATTAGGATTGTGACTATGATCGCCATTCTCTTTATTAGGATTGTGTCCATGATCTCAGTCCACATTAAAATGTCTTATTTTTGAGTATTTATTAAAGGACCGCGATTATAGTCACAGTCCTCACAGAGGACTGTGATTTTGAGTCGCAGTCTTTATATCAGCATCGTCATCATTAGCAGACACACCGTTCACCAACAACTAATTTATGCCCAATGCTTTTCAGATCCAAAAAACATATCAATCACAAATACAAATAAAATACATTCTGAGCACGAACAAACGAGATCTGTAAAAGATCGACCCGCAAGTTACTCTGCGTCAGGGTTAGGATTGAGAGGTGAGAAACATCGGGGGGCGATGGGAAAGAGTAAAAGAGGAAATGAAAATATATAAAGAAGTGGTGGTTGGAAGGAAACAATTTATGCTGACGTGGATGAGGCTTTAGTAAAGAAAATTATGAAGTTGAGTTTTTTTCCTAATTATGAAGCAATGTAGTAGGTGGCTGCAACGAATTTTTTCGATGATAATATATACGGGATATCTTATGATTTAAAAGAAATTTTAACTTAAAACGACTTAGATGAGTTGATGAGTTTTTTAATTTACATTAAATCTATTAAAAATATTCTATAAAAACATATTTTCATTATAATAGTTTCGTTAATTTTATAACAACTAGATTTGCGTTCTCCCTAGTGCACTTTGTCCACATCTCTTTATCTTCTACTAGTGTGCGTGCAAGTAAAACTAAATCATATCCAATATTATGCAACGTGATTTGTGAATAAAAGGATGCCAACCTCAGTCTTATATATATTATTGACACGTTTACTTGAAAAAATAAATAAATAAAATAACACGAAGCGATAGTATCAGGATAATCTCTATATTCCCTTCAAATCTATATCTTTCTAATATCAAATATATATCAGGTTTGACTCACTGATAAAAAAGCAAGAGTGAGTATATGATGAGTCTCAATTTCAAGTCCGATCACAACACGTGAGTATCAAAATAAATATAGATGGATATGTATAGAGTTTTTTGGATGTGGCGCACGATAAATGCCCGAAGGGCCGAAGCTCGGCATTAATTTCACAAGCCCAGACCATAATAACTAAATGGTAGATTGCGACTAGCGAGAGGGGTATTAATGGAAAGCCCAGTAGTGATATGAAAAATGGGCCAATTTCATCAAGGCCCATTGAGCCAGACCAAAAGTCAGAGACGAAGATAGCGTTTTTCTTCTCGTCAGTGAAGTTTGCTGCTTGTAGAGGAAATGGCAATGGCGATGGGAATTGCTCTTCCATTTTATTCTCATCTTCTTCGTCCTTCTCCTCCCCAATTCCCATTCCATGTCGTAAGGCTCCTCCTCTTGAATTCCTTAAACTATTCCTGCGTATTTCGAACACTAATTCCTGACCTTTTCCCTCTTTCTCTCTTAATCGCAGAATAAAGCCAGTTTCTCTGCGACTAGCATTAGGGCTCAAGTTCGCCCATTAATCCATTCTCTTACCCTTATATTTTATAAAATATATGTCGAAATTTGATTTTAATATTTTTTTTTTGTTTTTACTATTTTCACTGCAGGAATTGAAGGGAAATGGCGGCAGGAGTGGAAGAAGAGTATGGCGTCGGCGGAAACTGGTGACCTAATTTTATGTTGAATTTTTATTTTTAAAAGTCCCAGACTTTTTCTAATTTGGAAAATTGTTGATCTCTGTCGAGATCGGTTATGAAAAAGTATAGTTATAGGCTTGCATTAGATTTTGTTCAAATTTAATACCATAATTTGGTCAAATATATCATAAAAGTTCATTCTTGAATTTCAGTTCTAAAATCATAGTTTGCTCAAATTTCATCCCGTAAGTAAAGAATGCTGGTGACGCAGGACGAAAGGGGAAGAGGTAGAGTTTGTGGTGGAATTGGGATAACCTAATCTAAGAATTGGAAAAATTGGGGAAGAAAACTATGGTTTTTCAAAATTGGGGGGAAAATAAAGATTGATTCGGCCCGCTTACCCACTTCGTGCATCACAAATGGAGATTTAAGATTGGCATCTAACAGTCAGGAGAATCTCTTTCCCACTCATGCCTCTTACATGAAAATTCAAATGAAAACTCTCAAACATTTCAATAATCCATTGAATCCTTCAAAATAAGTTGCACAAGAGTATATATAGATAAAGGCTACGTGCATTATTCGTGTCTTAAATAAAGAAAAGCTAATAAAAGAAACGAAAAACTAACCAAAAAAAATGAATGATTGTTAAAATAAAATAAAAGATTACTAAACTAATTCTCCCCAAATTGGGCTTTCAAGTTCCCCATCAGCTGGCCTTTAATAGCAATCTAAAATAATCATAACTTCTGCTGATAAATATCTTCCAATAAATGGGTGAGAACTGTTTCCACCATTTGTACTATCAAATGTTATAACTTCTCTTTTTCTTTTTCTTTTTACTTTGATTCAGCGTTGGTATACCGAGGAGAACTTTGTACTCTTCCACTATTTTCAGTATACTATTGGTTGATTAGGTTGTTCTTTTGTGCTTCAATAATGTCACAATGATGCTTACAATTGCATATACATAAGCAAACTACATTCAAACATATATTAGGGTATATAACCTGAAATTAGAGACATAAATCAGAGCAAATTAAGTTTTTATAGGTCTCCATCTGCACTCATTCTTATAGAACTTGGGAGCTTTGTTAGCATGGCTTAAACTAAAAACCAGGAAAAGATGGGTCTCTCTACCAGCTAAACCACCATCAAGGTTCAGTGATCTGGCCTTTCTTGCTTATAGTTGCCTGGCCTTCTCGAGTGCGCAGTTGCTTTAGTGAAGAACTTGGTACATAGAGGATTGATGTGAAATTAGCTACTCGTCCTGAAAGCTTTCTCAGTTCATACATGGAGCTCCCTCTATTTAGTCATGTGCCATTGCCATCCTTGATACTGAATGAACAGTTATAAATCTTGGATATTTGAGCATTTTGCATGAATGTTTTCGTGGCTTATCATCCTTGACCATGCCAACTCCAATTAAAATTACTAGGATAATGAAACCGAAGCAAGAAAGGTCTGTCAAATGGTGTTGGCAATGTTTTACAACTCTTCCAGTTTTACTGGACCTGACTGGTTGGTAGTTGAGTTAACCCTGCCATGATATGTAGAAGGTGAAGTTGGCAATTGGATGGTAGTTAAAAAGATAGATTTTATAGGGTCATAATAACTGTGTCAAATCAATTATCACTTAAAAAGAAATCGTTTGCACCATTCTTTCTTTCTGCAAGATTCTTAACTTCTTTTCCTGAACTTGATGAATGTGTATTGCAAACCATCCTTGAATTGTTTCTCATTGCATTTGTTATTTATTCAAACTAGAATTTTAGAAATTTAAGTTAATCTTTTGTTTTTATAGTGTTGTATTTGAGTTCTTCCTCTTTCGTATGAATCCTGTGTATCTTGTTATACGCATAAATGCACTTTTTAGTTCATAACAATAGCCAAAAACTATTTGCATGCTACTGATTTAAAGAGCCAAAATCTAGAGTGATAAACAACAATCCCGTAACGCATACTTGAGTGAGTAAATATGTCTCAAGGATTAGGATCCTCTTTGATTTCGTATCACGGAATTTCTTGCAAATGCGAACTAGTGGAACTTGGTTTATACTGTTCCAACATATATAAAATTTCTCAAAAAGATGGGATAGCAAATTACATGTTGCATTGCACACTATGCCTTTTCGTTCTGATGCTACAAAAACCATGGATATAATGGGCTCTGGGATCAGTCAAATGCTTTATCTGATTCTGTACTTAAATCTGACTGATTCATGTATCTGCTTAAAACTTCCATAGAAGTATATTGATTTATAAGCTTAAAACATCCTAGAAACTCTTATGGTATCCACCTACGGTTTATTACGTACCTCTTTCATGAATGTAGATATGGTAAACTTAAATTGAATAAATGAAAGAAGAGCAATTGAGGAGAAGAGCACTTAAGGTGAAAACAATTTACAGAGAGTTAAAAACCTGCGGGTCACTTAAATGACATCTCACTACAACTGTAGTCAATTAAAATACCAACATCTTTCCTTGAAATAATTTTCCAGCTCCCACTGAGTTTGAATGTTTGATAGTTAAGAACTTGGGTTTAAGTGGAAATTTAACATCTGTGGGTTCTAGAATCTCAAAGGATGAAAGAAAGATTGACACGAAAGTTCCAATGAATGATGCAGTTAATTCTGGTGTTTTATGCATTATTTCAGACAAAGAAAAATGACAAATTGCGATATAAGATGGAGCGTATACCTTTCCTTGAAGAACAAGTAAGGAAGATAAGAGAAACTGGGAAAATAATGTCTATGGACATCGAGAAGTTGTTGCTTTCAGAGAAGAATAGGTTCGATTTCGTCAACGAGGTGGCTGCAGAAGCCACAGAATATGTTGAGAACAACAGGGACGAATATGGATCAAAGAAAGCCATATTACATGTACTAAGTAACCGGATGAATGAGGCGGGATTCTCTCGGTCCGAAGCTTACATGGAAGTTGACCCTTTCAAGCCTGGGCCTGGATATTTAAAGAATGAATTATATGATTGACATATAATTTTTTGTACTGCTTATCAATTATACAACAAGATATTTCTTCAATTATTGCCATATTTTCTGTTGCTTAGTATCATGTAAAGTTCCATAGAAATCGTGAGTTTGTTTCACCCTCGATGCCTTTGGAACTTATTTGAATACGGTTTGTCATCTTTGAGTCAGTACTTGATCAGATAATGAATCCCAATAGAAATTGGAGAAAGATTGATATTCAATTCGTCTATGATTTCGTTCACATTTTGCAAGCTTATTAGGCTTCGGTAGCAAAAAGCCGAAGAAAGGAAGAGAGAAACTATAAACTAAATCTTCAAGAATCTAAGACATGTATCCTAAAAAATTTTACGTGTTTTCTGGTTATTTATTTGTGTGTTATTTTCTGTTTTGGATGGTACTCCCATAAATAGATGCATAAAATGTACAAGAGAAGGATACAGCTCCTGATATTTGTCAATTTGACATTTTTTTTTCCCTCCCACTGATCAGATTCTTAATGTTCTATTACAATGATTTTGTAAACCTTTATTATTTTTTCTCCGGCTTGAGAGTTCTTATACTTCACAGATAAAATTCACATTTCAAAAGTTCTTTCTCTCTCTTTCTTTCTGATAACAATTGGAATTGCATTTATTTCCTTTCTTTTCTGATCCAACAAGAGCTACTACTAAACTAACATCACAGAAAACCCATGGTCTTATTTTAAGCATAGCATGGCCAAGTGTGTTTGGCCAATTTGTTTCCAAATGCCATGGAGTTTCATACCAAGTGCAGTACACAGGAAATATAAGACATACGGTACATTTATCTTCAGTAATGAAATTGGTACATGCATTTGCATAAAAATACATTACACGTAGATGATCTCAAGTACTGATGATTAACTCGCGGCAGAGAGGGCAACGGCGGCCTCCTCGGTGAAACCATTCGCTGATGCATTCCTTGTGGAAGACGTGGAAGCATGATGGGTGGAGATGATTTCTTCGCCATCAGAGAAGGTATAGTCATTCATGCACACTGGACAAGTCTCGGGCAACAGCTCCCTCAGATCACTGCTCTCAGCTGCAGCTGCAGCTGCAGTAGTAGTCTCCGTCATCATCTCCTCCTTGTAGGAAGCTGGTGGTGGTTTTATGCGGAGAGAGATGCATACATCCTCAGCCTCGCTCCCAGTGTTGTGTGCAGCCTCAGCGACAGCTGCTTGATGGACGAAGGATGAGAGAAGGCGGCGGAGCAACTTGCTGTACTTGCTGGTGTCAGTGTTGAATATGGTTTTTGAGTCGGAAAGCATGGTGGCAATGGCTTCTTCGGCTGCAGGGAAGGCAAGAAGATTGTGGAGGTCCAAGCGCTGCTGAATACGAGTGGTGTAGGGAGAAGGCGAGCGGCTGGACCCTGTGTCGTCGTCGTCGGCCAAGTGCTCCACTTGTAAGCACAAGGAGACTTGTGCAGGCGTAGTAGTACTACTGGTGGAATATCTCATGGGGAAGAGTAAGGCGTAGCTGCGGCCGAAACGAGCAGGACATCGTCGCTGACATTGGTACCCTGCTGCTGCTGCTGCTGCTGCAGAGCTGATGAGGATGGCGAAGTAGCTGATGATCTCCTGCTGCTGCTGCTGGAGTTGAACATTTCATGCGGCAGCAGAAGAAACGAGGAAGATGAAGAAATCGGACATCGCTCTCTAGTTGATATTTTCTGTGCTGCTTATCGAATTTAGAGTATCGACTCACTCTCGCTGCTCTCTCTCTCTCTTGCAAGTTGGAACGGAGAGGAGACAATTGTATTGTATATATACAAGTCAATTTGATGGATCCGAATCCGATTTGGAATCAGATTATTAATTTCAAGCAGCTACGTTAGATTTGTTTCCAAATAGTATTACTATACTGAGCTTTCCTCATCGGATTAGGATTAGGTATTGGTATTAATCCGATTTGAAATCAAATTAAGATTCTAGATTTACTATTTGTTAATTAATTAAGAACTAAGAAGATACATCAATTGATCCGTTTCCTATTTGGATACAGATTATTAATTTTCAGTCCCAATCAGTTCTCCAGCTAATTTAATTAATTTTCTTTCCTATCCATTCTACCCCTCTCTTCATTCGAATTAGTTTGACCCTTCAATTCGACCTCGAGCTCGACTTCGACTTCTCCTCGGATTAGGATATTTTCATGTCAATAATCTCATGATAACGATCTGATTGCGATTTCGATTAAATATCAAAACTGAACACCGACCTTGGCTCAGTCCTCATAAAATTCCAAGGCACGTGCTATACGCAGGTTGGGGTGAAAGGAATTTGTATCGAAATAAACTTATTAGTTTATTTATGAATAAGAAATAGATTAAATATAATTTTATGTGATTTAAATACTATAATCATTATTTCCGTTAGCGAAATAGAAATAGATTCATTTCTCTTAACAGATTGAGTTAGAGTCCGTAGAACCCAGGCCCTTTAAAATGAGTCCTATATTCAGTTACCTAGATCACTTTTTCAATAGGGCTTTTCGCTACACCTCTATGTCAAACTGTAATTAAAAAAGAAAAAAAAAAACTAACTGCATAGTTTTGTTCGCTTCAGCCACCTACTTTTTAAAACAAAAATATGCGTCTATGTGTCAAATGTTGACGCACTCATCAACGGCGAAAAATGAGAATACCCCCAAGTAATCGCTTTAAAAAAAAAACAGACCGCTTCGAAATGCTCTATTTCTGCGAACTGCGACTATGATCACAATCCTCACAAAATGATCACAGTAAAATGACGTCAACTATGATCGCAGTTCTCACAAAAATACTTTATTTCTGAGCACTGCGACTATAATCGCAGTCCTCACAAAATGATCGCAGTCTTATTTCTGAGGATTGCCGATCATGATCGCACTCCTCATAAAATGCACTATTATGAGGACTGGACTCTGATCCCAGTGCTCACACAAATATCATGTTTCGGAGTATTTATAATATTGCGATCATGATCACAGTTTTCTTTATGGTCGCAGTCCTCACAAAATGCTCTATTTTTAATTTTGTGAGTACTGCGATCATGATCGCGGTCCTCACAAAATAGGGCAACGTTGAGGGGTCTATGTTCAGGAGTGAGCAACACCACGTGCAATGAGGAAGAAGAAAATAGAAAATGAAAATATATAAACAAGCGGTAGTTGAGAGAAATCAATTTATGCTGACCTGAATGAGACTGTAGCGAATTAAATTATGACGATGAGTTTTTTTTCTAATTATGAAGCAAAGTAGGTGACTGTAACGAAATATTTCTTTTTCAATTATTTAATTTTTAAATAAGTAATCAGGAATTCGTTAAATTCGTATGTGATGCAATCTCAGGCGGAAGCAACGACGACCGATCACCAGAGGCTGCCGAATGCAGAAATTTTTCTCAGTGTGGGCGAAATAAAAAACACACACATATTCAAACTTAAAATATTAACATATAGTTCTTTATAAGACTGTTTGACTTACATTAGCATTAGCAATAATTACACATAATTACACAAAAAAAGTGTATCAATAATACTATAATTTCATGTAAATAATTATTCTTTGTCTTCAGCTCGAGCAAAATCAGTGGCTGCCGGAGCTGCATGAGCGTAATAAAAAACACACACATATTTAAATTTAAAATATTAACATATAGTTCTTTCTAAAAAGTTTTGACTTGCATTAGCATTAGCAATAATTACACATAACCACACAAAAAAGTGAATCAATGATATTATAATTTCATGTATATAATTGTTCTTTGTCTCAGCTAGTGCAAAATTTTGGAAGAACTAGCATCACAGTAAGCTATGTCAGCATAGAGGGATTAAAAACAGTTTGAACTAAATAAACATTGTAAATAGAAGGTTAAGAAAATAAAAATACCATAAGGACAACACTCGGACAGGTCAGGTGTATCTTTTATGTATCCTATAATGAAGAATAGGCTACAAGTTAAATATAAGAACTTTGAACCAGCATCTCAACGGGTGACATCAATGAGTTATAGCATGGCAATGCAAAATTTAGAAATGAGATGGGATGCAGAAGACAGATGCACAAATTTAGAAATGAGATGATGCGACAAGGATCTGGATATTGAAATTAGCTAACAAATTCGTCTCAATACAAAATGAAAAAAGAAAAAAAAAAATCTTGAAAAAAGGCTCACCTTGATGTTTCTAGCTTCTTTGATGGCGGCAATGATCTTGATCTGACCGGCGAAGTGCTCTTTGCCCATTGCCGATATCACCATGTCCACCTGCTTCATCGCCCTCACCAAGCCACCGTGATCGTTCGATCCCCTATATTTCAAAACCCACATTTTCTCACAAATCAAAAACCCCTATTTTTTTCAAAATTCAAGCCAAAAAAAAAAGAAACTAATTTTTTCCCCTTTAGTAGCAAACTTACCTTGACATGCGTCACCCCGGTGCTCCTGAAACCTTCTAGAAGCTTCACCTTCACGGGTCACCGTCGGGGAGAGCAGACTGCAGAGAAAGTTCAGGTCCGAGGATGCCTCCAACAGGCAAAAACCAGTCGAATCGTCGAGAGAATAATCGAGAGAAGGACAATGACCACCGGACCAAGGCCGCAAAAGTCTCAGTGGGCCACGAGATCATCACTCCTCTCGTGAAAGATCTCGGAATCAAACAAGAAGTAATCAAACTTCTCCTTGCCTTTAGAGTGTTTTCAAAATAAGCGTGGGCCTAAGTAATCAGACCTAAAAAAAATTAACTTAAAATTGTTGGACCTTAAAGAATTTTACAAAACCCAGCGTTGGCACCCATCCACACTAGACTGTATATAAATTCGCCCCTGCAAAAATAATAGTTTCAATACTACAAAAAGCTTTAGGAAATCTTATCGATAAGATACAAGAACACTCGTAATATTGTATTCATCCAAAAATTTTCACAAGGATGAAGAGCATCACTCAAAAGGGCCACACGCAAAGCGCAAATCAAATCCGAAATATACAAATGGCTTTTTGTGCGAAAGAAGTAGTGTTCTTAACTTTTGAACCCCAGGCTGACCACCTCTTCGTAACCTCCTTCATCCTCAGCGATGTGTTGACGATCAGGTTTTCCAGAGACTTTGCCTTCTTGTTTCTGGCTCGGCCTGCTTCTTTTAGAAGTTCAGCTAGCCGTCTCTTCTCCTCATCAACATCGGGATTTGCTGTCCCGAGTTTTTCCTCCCTGACTTGAGAACATATTCCAGGATTTCAATTGCATCTTCTACCCTGTTAACATATCACCAATAACTGTCAAACATTAATAATCTAATACTACATCGTATCTTTGACTATCTTCAACCTATTAAAACTAGATTTCTGGTTATGTGAGATTTCATATATTAATGGTTCATTTGAACTATTAGCAGAATTTGCAAGCCCTATAATTCTGAAAAATGTCTGGGGAGAGAGCTAATACTCAGGAAACAATTACATGACTGTTTTTCAGTGGTTCCACTATGAGTTTAGAACTTTCCTGAAGCAAAGAGATAATGAAGCACCACTCATACTGCTTCTGGCACACAAATAATGGGAATCTTTTTTGTATTGTTATAAGAACAGTAATGCTTCGCCAGAAAGAGGAACAATAAAAATGCTGACGCTCTCTTTTGTTGGGGGGGCACGCACACACTGAAACGCGAACTGTTAATGTCACCCGTCTAACCTCTCACAGAAGCCTGCTCTGGGAACTCATGGATTAATCCCTGTAATGAATGACAATCAAGTGAAGTGCCCATGTATTAGTCTCAGGCCAAGGACTCATCCGCACCCACTTTGGGTTGACAAGAAACACAGAAAAATCTCAAAGGTGATGAAACTGACAAGATCAGAGATTTGTACAAATGGTGTAAGTAATAATGTTAGGATGCTGTGATTGTTTTTATGGAAGAACAGGAGCTTACATGGACATGATGCTCCCAAGTTGTGATATTCTAGCAAGAAGAAAGAGATGGCACAATAAATGAGGAGTTTGGCGGGTATTGTTGAAGTTGTTGGCCTGTCCATGGCTCAAGATCAATGATAGTTCAATCTAATATAGAGAGATGTGAAGCCTAAAGGGAAGGATGGATACATTTGCCAATACAGAGGAAGGGAATGCAGAGGCAGAACTGATGATAAACATTGAAAGGAGGGTGAGACATGGACAAATGGTAATGGAATTCAAAGAGAGCAACAAGAGAAACGGGAATCTAGTCACCTGCACATTTGACAGTATAAATGGTGGCAACAATAATTTGCGGAGAACAATGGTAAGAGAAATTGACCACGTAATGTCGGCAATGCAGAAAGGAGCTGTAGCAGCAACAGTGGGGGGGGGGGGGGGGGGGGGGGGGGGGGAGGTGGCACTGGAGAAGTGGCAACTGAGGTGGTCAACGGTCAGACGGAAAGCATCTCTTCAATGAGGATATGTGAACCATACTAGTCACCTCCATGAATTTCAGGAATTTTGGTGTTCTCAGATCTTGATGACAAAACATGCAACTTTATCCAACCTTCCAAGGGCTAAATTCATTCATTGGGCGAGAGAGCAGTGTGTCAAAAAAGAATCAAGGTAAAAACACTGCACAGTTCAGGTTGCCAACTAAAATAAGACAACTGCCAATAAATATCAATTGAGCCTAGAAAGTTTTCAAAACCCAAAAACTGATGTTATCTCATAAAGGTTACAATCTGGTTGGATCATATGGGAGTTCTCTCCCCTCTTAATGGAAGTTCTCTCTGGATGCCATGCTCATATAGTTTGTTTTTAAGCAAGAAAAGAAGACATGATAGTGACAAATAAGAGGAACAGCAACATGAAAGAGATAACAGAGATGAGAGGGGCAACCTTGAGATTAACTTTCTTAATCTCTAACAAGCAACTGCACTAGTACAAGCATAAACTAAAACTAAACAAGGCACAAGCTAAATAAATTACAGAGGTGTATATTTCCTGTTCAGGAGAACAATAACTGCAAGTACTATTCACACAAACAGCACCTGGTATCAGTCTCTCAAAATTCATAGTTTACTCAAGGTGTATGATTCTTAGCAATATATAAAACTTCAAATTTATATTTACATTTAATATTCCAACTTTCCTTCTATTTAGACTTTTGTAAATGCTAGAGAGTAAAACTTACATGTAAAGGAAAAGTTAAAAATACACAACCCATAAAATATTAAAAAAAAAAATACAAAAAAGGCACAGACAGCTAATTTCATCAAGACTCTTGACATATTCAAGTCACGATTTTTTAAAACAATTTTTGCCCATGTTCTTTTAGTTTTTATGAGGTAAAGATATTATCCGGAATAACTATATTTATTGTGACACAGGACAATAGATCACAAAGAATACATAGAAAAAAAGGAAAATCTAAAATAGAATCTGGGAAGTAAAATTAGGTGCAGCTACTTTGCAAGTTCACTGATAAGAGACAACTCTCTTTAAGTTAACTGGTTCGACTAGGATGGGGAAGAAATAACTAGACATTGAAGCAAAATAGAATTAAAAGGAAAGAGAGGATCTGTACACCTGTACTGATGGTTGACATACATTAAAAATGACAAGTAATGTCACTTAGGTTAAAATCTACATTTAATTGACCAATGTCAGAATAATTTCAGTTCCTGAGTCAGTTGAAGCTAGCTAGCTGGGGAAAAGGTGGAAATTATGATCAAGCAGCATAAGTAGTCAGAATCAAAAAATTTGGCATGGCCTGTTGTGGCTTTAGATTGGAGCATAAAGCATGAGTATTGAGATGGTAAGCATCTACCAGTCATACACACTGGAAGATGAGGATGAAGATTGTTTTTTGAGTTAGATTTACTTGACTGTTTTAAATAATTTTTCTCATGTTTTTTTCTTTATTTGATCCTTATTATTATTGTCAGAATCTAAAATTCAGGAACAACGAACGTTGATATCACCCGATATTGATATTTATGCCTGATACCTGATACTAATATTATTGATACGTATGACTGAGACTATACTATATTGCTGAAATGACGGGTCGAAACAGCCAACAAATAGCCGATAATGCTGATTCTAGTACCAAACCTATCATCGATACAATACCAAAATCTATACTGGTATCGATAATGGTACCAAGATTTCAAACCACTGGCACACTTATTGGAATCTTTTTGCTTGAGATGAAGTGGACTTTCAAATGCTAGCTACATATTCAGTACTTGTATGCTTAGGAATTTTTTCTCATTTATATCATTTAAGATTTCTTAAATTTTCAGCCTTCATCCCTTTAGTGTATGTGCTCGGTGCGATAAACACTCAGAAAATGTCAACTCTCCCATAAAAGAATCTTCCATAATCCGTAGTGCAACACCATGGTGAGAAAAGCAAGTATGAACATGCTACTTGCACTTGGTAACCACATGTATTCATCCTTAAATTTAGAAGGTAGCTTTAGTTCTTGAGCTTCTATTACCCCTTTTCATTTGCTTCTTGACTTCGTTCTCCAAATTTAACAACAAAATATGTAATGTTTTTTATTGCTAGTTTTCACATGTACAGATTGTGACAAGTCCTGAATCCTAATCCTGCAGAACAAAATACTTGTCTCTAAGATAAATATGACGAATCGAACTCATAGCCTCATTCCTAAAGTTTCAGCATATAATCCTAATTTTGTAGTCACTCACGGGCAGAGATTAAACCCTCAGACTCACTATTCTGTCTTGTGATAGGACTGTGATACTAGACATTTAGACCATCGATCCAAACCACCCGAACCCTAAAGATGTCAGTTACACTAAACCTTCTAGCCTTCAAGATCTCCATTTACACAAAAAAAAAAAGTCATCCATGTCACTAAAGCTTCATTCAGATCTTTATGATGCCTATTCTCACTCAGACAATATATGACCAATTATCCTCTCCGGTCACTCTGTGCTACCTCATTGAAGTCGGTCTTAGTTATTCTTCGGGGCAGAGTGGAAGAAAGGAAGAGATTCTCGAATGAAGAAAAGGATCCAATTACTTTGAAAGAACTAAACGAGAAGCCGTATGAGGTGAAAATCTCATGTACGGGTTCTATAGTGACAGGAACAATGACTTATCAATCAACTTTTCCACTATCACCTCCCAAAAAAAAAAAACTCTACCTTTGATAAAGTTGCCAGAGTACGATTAACCTCTCGATTTGAAATCATTGCTTATATACCATGTATTGACCACAATTCACAAGAACATTCTGTGGCATTAGTAAGAGGAAGGGTAACAAAGCCAAAGATATTTTCAAGTATCAGTTTATATATTAAATTGAAACAATTGGATCCTAGAGGCACTTTTGTGATCTGGGTATTTGGCATCTGGTGTTGTTAGTAGGACAAGGTTGTAGAATCTTTTCAAGAATTAACTTTCTATAACAAGAGTCCAACGAATTCAAGGCAATTGCTTAAGCATCATGCGATGCGGGCACAAGTGTAGCACCCTGTAGGAGGTGTGAAGTGTAACACATCAGTGAGATGTGAGTTCACCTAAGGCGCATGTGAACTGGCACATTGCTTGGATCAGGTTTCTACTCATTAACCAAAAACCATTAGCTAAAGGACTTTCCCCTTTGGAACCCCTAGCTTGAAGAGTTTTCCTATATCTCAAGCATGCCCATCTCCACGCAGCAACAATATTCAAGGACGAAGATCTCCAACAACAAAGTGGTGAGAACAACCTCTAGCAGTGAACGAGGCGACAACAAACTCTTATAAGCAATTATTTATGTAATACTGGAGACTGTTTTTTAGCTTTCCTCTACATCCTCCCCCTCCCATTTCCCTGTTGGTGCTAGCATTGTTTCTGTCGTCTCTGCTTCCTCTCTTCCTCCTCTTCCACTTTCCACGTTTTATTGTCATTACTGCTTCTACTACTCTCCACCGCTCCTGCCATCTCTGAATCAATGGTGGTTAATTGATGAACATGTTGTCTTAAACACTTGTTAAACTCTTTGATCAGTTAGTTACCTAATTAGGAGTCATATTATACTTACCTAATTATGAGTCATATGTTATATGTTATTAAGAGTCATACTTGTATTATAAGTTGTAACTGTATTTGTGATGCGGACATCCAGCCCTGGCACGTGCAACAGAGAAGACAGAGACACGTCACACCGATATGGTTTGAGTAGTATGAGTCATTATGTATTTTTCGCTTTATTTTAATTTGTTTTATTTTGTAGTGTTTTTTCTTTTGTTTTGAAGTTTAGTACCACATCAGTTGTGGTCTAGAAATTGGGTTTGTAAAGCTTATTTAAAGGCTCCTTTATTATGAATTAAATTTTTAACGCAGAATTTTGAGAAAAAAATTATGAGTAATTAATTGAGTTTTAAGATTAATTCCTATTACTCCCTTTATCTAAAAACCCTAACCCTAATTTACACCTCCCACGTAAGCCGCCACCAACATCATCACCCTCTCCCCTCTCGCAACCTTGCCGCGACCCATCGCCGCCGCCATCGTTTTCTTCCTATTCTCGTCTTTTACCTTGTCGCTCTCCCTCTTGCTCTCTGTCTCCTCTACCGCGACTACTGTTCCCTCATGTTGTTCCGCCAGCAGCAGTCACCATCATCCACGCTTCTCTATCTCCTCCCTCCAAGCTAGCCACCACTTGCCTTCCTCCTTTTGCTGCCTCTGTGTTGCTGCTGCCGTCCAATGTTGTAGCAACTATCGCCACCCCACCTCCTCCTCTCTTTCTCCAAACCATCGCGACTATCACCTTGTGTCGCCCTGCCTGCGATCATCGCTGCTGCTCCCTACTGCCGCACCGTCGCGCCACCTTCTCTCCTCCTCCACAAGTCACCGCCAGCGCCCATGTCTTTCTCAGCCCTCGTCTGCAGCCCAGTCCTACTGGGATTTAAACTGTGTTCAGGCCCTACCCAATATAAACCGACCCGACAACAAGATCCACCCAGATCCGATTCAGATCGGATCCATACTACTTTAGACCTGACCCACGACATTAACAACAATCCAAACCGAATTTGGTTCCCAATTGAACCGTTCGCACCTGACCCAGATCCACTATTATGCAATTCCAGCTCTGACCCGTTCCATGGTTCACAGTCGCGGTCTCGGCCGTCGACTCGGCGGGCACTAAGACGGATCGGTCTTGGCGACTCAGATCGGTATCGGGCGATACGCGCAAAACGCTACGTAGAAAGCTCAAAAAATTCTGAAAAAATCACGACAAATCTTAAAAAAAATGTAGATATCCGCATTCATGTATTACATGTCCAAAATATATCACCTAGCACACTAAACATAAAGCGAAAGTATAAATGCACGCGTCATCGGTAGAAGCATATCAAAATACATGTACAATATAGTAAATTGCACAAACTACATTCATAAATACATGCTAATGTAGTTATTTCACATTGAATTGCGATGAGGTACAAAATCATCATCATAATGACGAGTCGACCGAGTCAACTCTGATTCTCAGCCGAGTCGGTCTCCTCTGAGTTGAGTTGACCGACTCATGACTCGAAACTCGTCTCGGAGCGGGCCGAGACGGATACGACTCGGCCGACTCGTCTCCGACTCGGCCGAGTCTTTGAACCATGACCCGTTCAGCTACAAGTCCGATCCACGCTACAGTGCTGACCCGATAAGCGAGACAGAACCGTTTGAAGATCCAGTTAGTTATCGGGTCATTTCTCAGTCATCTAGAGTCCAATTCGAGTTGTTCTCGAGGCGTTGGACTCGTAAAAGACAAAGCTACGCATCAACAGGACATTGTGATCCTCAATAGGTACGTTTTTCTGGACACAATATTTATTTGTGAATCGTGATAATAATTCTCTAGTGTTTTATTGATTTTATTTGATGTCCACTATATATCATGAGTCGTGAATCTGTTATACTTGTAATTTCTGGTTGTTGATATTGATCGTATAACTGTGCCATCTTAATTATTTGTATAATCTATCTGAGATTAGAACGGTACAAGCTGCACTTGTAATTTTGTTAAATCCATTTATTCACGTTACAAGTTTTAATTATCTTCTTACTCATGATCGTAATTTTGATGAAATGTTTCTCATTTCAGTTACATAACTGATTCATGTTTACACACATACATTTTCACATCATTTGATATCATAGCACAATTAGGGTAGGATTTGCATCACGTAGGCACTTGCTAGAACATTTTTATTGCTTTTTGCATTTAACTTAATTTGATTTTAAAATTTTAGTTTAACATCTATTTTAGAGTCATGTCTTCCCTTACCTTTAGGAGAGTCTAGTCCAGCGCCCATCGCCCTAATGGATTCCCAACCGACAGTGACACTTGATGATATAATAGCCCAACTGACAGTGACACTTGATGACCTAACAGCTAAGCTTGATGTTGTGATCCAGTCCCTCAACCAACGCAAAAACTTCCAGTGTAGCCATATACTGTTGATCAAAGAACCCCAATGTCTAGACCTCCTACACCTACCCAACCTCATAGATCTAGTACCCTTCACCCCCACTCAGAAATGATGTTAAGGACAAGAACACTGAAGTAGATAATAGACACAACGGCACCAAAAAGAAAATTCTCAAGAGTGGCCCCGTTGCTAAATGCAATAAGTGCCAAGAGTATGTGCACCTAGCTGTCAACTCACTAGTCATGGTAAAATTGTCATTATTAACAGAGTACCCATTGTAGTCCCATAGTCTAGTAGCATTGTCCCTCAGAAAGTCACTCTCGTGATTAAAGAGATTAGTAATATCATCCCGGAAGATTCCCCAAACAAACTACCACAGATATGTGACAACCCACACACTATTGAGCATGGTTCAGACAAATTCACATTCCAACCAGGATAAGTAGATTGACATTGACGAAGAGATCACACATGGTGATATTAGTCTCAACTACATTAGGCCAACACCATCGACCTACTTGTCCGTCGTTAGGTGAGTCCCTTATAACCAACAAAAAAGAATTGAAAAAGAACTGCAACCTTCCACACGTTCACCAAAATTAGAGATAAGAATCGTTAAGTGATTGTGGACAGTGAAAACTGTATCAACGCAATATCGTCCAAAGTGATCGAAAATCTTGGATTAAAGATTGTACTTTATCCCCACCCAAACAAGGTGTCATGGATTAACTCCACGGCCCTAAAAGTAAAGCAACGGTGTATTGTCTCGGTCGACTTTAATTTTTACAAGAGCAAGATCTGATGTGATGTGGTTACCATGGATGATGGTCAAATTATCCTAGGTAGACTATGACTGTTCGACGAAGATGTCACCATCTATGATCGATGTAACATGTGTCAATTTGAACACAATGGTAAGAATATTAAGCTACTTCCCTTGAGATCCAAGATTAGACAGCCTGATCAAACGCCTACCGCACCAAGAAAACTAAAGAAATTAACCTAATTAGGGCAAAGAACCTTGATTAAAAACTGAAGAAAGGAATCTGCCCTCCTCCTTCCTTGGCTCTGCTGCCAACTCCACCTCCTCTACCACCAATTGCTACTACTTTCTCATTTTCTCCTACTGGCCTTGATCTGATGTGATGTGGTTACCATGGATGATGGTCAAATTATCCTAGGTAGACTATGACTGTTCGACGAAGATGTCACCTTCTATGATCGATGTAACATGTGTCAATTTGAACACAATGGTAAGAATATTAAGCTACTTCCCTTGAGATCCAAGATTAGACAGCCTGATCAAACGTCTACTGCACCCAAGAAAACTAAAGAAATTAACCTAATTAGGGCAAAGAACCTTGATTAAAAACTGAAGAAAGGAGTCTGCCCTCCTCTTTCCTCGGCTCTGCTGCCGACTCCACCTCCTCTACCACCAATTGCTACTACTTTCTCATTTTCTCCTACTGGCCTTGCCCACTCTAGCCGCCAACCCCTTCTCTACTGCCGAGACCATGCCATTATAGAGTATTTAAGTTTACATATGCATTTGTATCACATTTACACAAACTACACAAAAAGATCAATGATGAAATTGAACATAGCAATGTTAATTATAAATTACGAGCTGACATCAGGAAAGAAATTTAAAAATTTAGTGTTGGTGATTATATGATGGTTCATGTTTGTCAAAAACAATTTTTCGGAGAACTGTTAAAAAATTACATGCTCGTACTGTTGGACCATTCAAGATCTTGAATAAATTAAATGATATGTTATAGATCTTCCTAAAAATTTTGGCATCAGTTATACTTTCAATATTGAGGACTTAGTGAATTATAAGGGTCTTAATTTTAACCCTAGCAACCAAGTAGTTGATAAGCCTTCCCCTGAGCCATTTTCTGAGAGTCCCTCACTCCCCTACTCCTAAATATTCATCCTAATACAGCATAAAGAGAGTTGATAAAATTCTAGAGGATGATATTATCGCCACCAAATCTAGTGAGACTTGCAGGTACTTGATCCGCTAGAAAGGAAAGGCACTGACTAAAGATACATGGTTACACCAAAGTGACTTGCAGCAGATGAATCCAAATACGTTAGAGCAGTACGAAAGTGCTTCTACACATAACTCGACGGGGTCGAGTTCTCCCCCACCCGGGGAGAATGATGCGGACATCCAGCCTGACGCGTGCACCAGATAAGACGAAGGATGCGTCACACTGATATAGTTCGAGTAGTCTGAGTCATCATGTAATTTTCGCTTTATTTTATTTTGGTTTCTTTTTTGTAGTTGCCTTTTTTGTTTTGAAGTTTAGTACCACATCGGTTGTGGTCTGAAAATTGGGTTTTGTAAAGCCTATTTAAACGCTCCTTTATTATTAATAAATTTTTTATGCAAGATTTTGAGGAAAAAATTTGTGAGCAATTAATTGAGTTTTAGCATTAATTCTTATTATTCCCTTATAAAAAAATCCTAACCCTAATTTACTCTCTCTCTCTCCCACGTGAGCTGCCACCAACATTGTCACCCTCTCCACTCCTGGAGCCTTGTCACGACCCATCACGCTGACATTGCCTTCTTCCTCTTCTCCTCTTTTCCCCTATCGCCTTACCTCTTGATCTCTGTCTCTTCTCTGCCGCGGCTACTGTTCCATGTTGATGTTCTGCCAGCAAGCAGCCACATCTTCTCTACCTCCTTTTCTCCTCCAAGCTAGTCACCACTTCCCTTCCTCCTTGTGCTACCACTGTGTTGTTGCTATCGTAACAGTCGATGTGCCACTGCCGCCACCCCAACTCCTCCTTTCTCTTCTCCAAACCATCGTGACTATCATTACGTGCCGCCTCTGTATGCAATCGACGTTGTTCCTGCTCCCTTGCCACTGCATGGCGCGCCACCTTCTCCCCCTCCTCCACAAGTCGCCAACAGCGCCCCTGTCTCCCTCAGTCCTCATCAGCAGCTGGAGTCCTACTGGGTTTTAACTGTGTTTGGCCCGACCAATATAACTCGCGCCGATAATAGGATCCGCCGGGATTCGATTCAGATCAAATCCATACTACTTCAGACCCAACCAGCAAACTCAACAGCTAAACACGATTTGGTTCCTAGCCAACCCATCTGCACCAGATTCGGATCCACTATTGTGCGGAACCAGCTCGACCCGTTCAACTACAAGTAGAATCCGCGCTATAGTGCCAACCCGATAAGCAAGATAGACCCGTTTGAAGATCCAGTTTGATTTTCGGGTCATTTCTCAGTCATCCAGAGTCCAATTCGAGCCATTCTCGAGGCGTTAAACTCATAGAAGACAGAGATACGCATCAGCAGGACACTGAAGTCGACATGATCCTTTGTAGGTACATTTTTGACACGGTATTTATTTGTGAATCGTGATAATAATTCTCTATTGTTTTATCAATTTAATGTGTTGTCCACTATATACCATGAGTTGTGAGAATCTGTTATACTTGTAATTTTTGATTATTGATATTAATCGTATAACTGTGCCATCTTAATTAAGTATTTGTATTAATCTATCTGAGATTAGAATGATACAACCTGCACTTGCAAGTTTTGTTAAATCTATTTGTTCACATTATAACTTTTAATTATCTTCCTACCCATGATCATAATTTTGGTGAAACGTTGCTCATTTCAGTTACATCACTGATTCATGTTTACATGCATACACGTTCACATCAATTTGCCTATAAATAGAGTATAAAGAAAGGAGTGATAAACTCTCTCAGATCTTTTCCGCTCAAATTCTAATATAGTATCAGAGTCGATCAAAAAAAATCTCCATTATCGACAAATTGTCACCCCCCTGCGCTAAGTCGCGCTCATGTAGCATGAGCCTAACGCTAGGCCATGTTTCTACATTGTGCATACGATACCATGCATAGCACGGGGCCACGCTTCATGTTCTTATTGCTGCTACTTACAGTCCTACTGTGACTACTGCTGCAACTAATTTACTGCTGCTATCAAATGCACAATGTGGAAATATGGCCAAGCATTAGGCACATGCTACATGAGCCACACTTCATCTTCATGTTGCTGCTACTTCAAGTCCCTATTGTGACTACTGTTGAAATAACCACTTCGGCAAATATCTAGGTTGTGCTACTGCTGCGACAACTACTTTTGCAACTACTCTACGCTACAATATCAACATCTGCAGATTTTTTCAGCCTCCATTGTGCTTTTATTGCTCCTGCCACACGTGTCATCCACCTCTACAACTTCTGCCAGCTAATACACAGCCATTTACTGCTCTTTTCAAGCAACCAGACACCTCTGGCATATCCTTTAAAAGAAATCGGCTGCTTCTAATATGTCCTTTACAAGTGTGATCTAATCTAATCTATAGTTATCTGTCTTGTTTCTACTTTCTACTGAGTCTCCCACTTTTACTGAGTGTGAAGATCTCTCAAAACCTCTCATTATTAAGATGAGGATCTATGAAAATAACTCCTATTATACTGAGTTTGAGGATCTCTCAGACCTTCTATTCACTGAGTTTGAGAATCTCTCAAAACCACTTATTCTACTAAGTTTGAAAATCTCTAAAATCTTAACCTTGTCGAAGAAGACGGATATTTGCATTCAGTATTTATTATAATGTTATTTGTTTTTTAGTTTTATGCTTAGAAAATCTTTGTTTAGGTAGTCCTTGTAACAACTTGACATATTAGATATCTATGCTCCAGCCTGAGTGAAAGTGTTAAGCTCTTTGATTAGTTAGATATCTAATTATGAATCATATTGTAATTACCCAATTATAAGTCATATTGTAGTTACCTAATTATGAGTTATATTGCTATATATTTTTAGGAGTCATATTTGTATTATGAGTTGTAACTATATTTGCCTATAAATAGAAGTATAGAGAGGAGTCATAAACTCTCTCAAAATTTTTTTTCCTCTCAAATTCTGTTAACTCTTAATTATTTAATTTGCTTGCCATTAAGTGATTTCCAATTTGACTGAAATGAGCATGAGTAATTGCAAATGTGACATGTGAATGAGTACGAGTGACGTTTCATGTTTAGATATGAATGGGATATGTGAGTGATTAGAATTTGTGTTTCATGAATTAATGTTAAAGTTATTAATTGAATTGTTAGTTGATAGTTCTTGTTGCTTTAGTATTTGTAGTTTCTACTCATTTTAGCTTAGATTGTATTATTTCCAAAAAAGAGGCCATGCCTCCTTCAGTGAGCATACGCCGCCTTGCGCCTTGTATGTATTAGGGCTTTTGCTCCTTGCTCGGCGCCACCTTGACTACACTCAGGTAGTCTCATTTTTCCACTAGGAAAGTCCTTATAGAAGATAAAGTATATAATAGTGTCGTTAAGATCAAAAGCTAGCATCAGTTCCCAAACTGAAAAACCATAATATTCAATATAAAATAAAGTTTAGAAAAGCTATCCAGAGTTCTTTGCTGATCTTGAGTTTTTAATCATTAGGGTACAGTACAACAAGATTCAATAAGGTAGGCCCTCCTCTCCTTTTTTTTTTAAATTCCTTGTTGGACACTTTTTTATTAATGGTTTTGAATTTTAGTTATCATTCCTTAAGGCAAGATTCAGTAAGGTAGGCCCATCTCTCCTCTTTTTCCTTTTTTTTTGCCTTCCTAAATTCCCTTTTGCAGTTTCTTTAATTAATGTTTGATCGAGATTTATTGTTGGATGGGAGTTTGTGCTTCTCAGTACGTCCTCATGGATAGTTATTGTGCTTCAGACTTTTTGAGTCTGAATTTTCCAAATCAATCTAACCTTAGATAAATTTCTTGTATCGAAAAGCTCTACCCTTAACGATAAAGAAATTCATAGTTTCATTATCTGGCCACTGAATGAGTGATTTCCCGGTCCATTCCTGATTATGTTATGGTTTTATGATTAAGGTAATGTGCACCTCACCAATCTACAGACAACACTTGAATCTTTGTCCATTGTTCGCGGATATAATCAATATTATATTAGTATTAGTATTAGACTCTGTTTAGGATTCTGTATCTGATTAGGATTCTATGTAATTATGCCTACATATTTGGGCATTGCCCGCATCAATACGAAACTCTCTCTCTCTCTCTCTCTCTCTCTCTCTCTCTTGACATGGTACCAGAGCCAGTCAATATAATCCCAAAACCCCAGTTTCTGTCTCTTTAAAATACAAAAAAAAAAATCCCCCAAAATTACCACGAACTATTGTTCTTGTATCTTCTTCCTCTCTTTTCAAAAAAAAAAAAAAAACCGAAAACCCAACTCTTCCAACACCACCGCCACCCTTCCCTGACCTTGATGTACCACCCAATCACCTCGCCGCCACCCTTCAACAATGCCGACAAGATCTCAACTTCAGATCTTGAAATCTGGTCGCAATCAGGACCCTACAGTCTTCATCACTCGAGACCCGACAAATCTATAGTCTTCCGTCGCCGCCCCTTCAACACAGTGTCATCGAGATCCTGTCATCATCGAGATCGAGATCATCGTCTTCATCATCGCCATCATCGTCAACCATCATCGCCATCGAGATCGAGATCCAGTCTGGTCGTCTCTGTTCACCATCGAGATAGAGAACCAGTCACCGTCGAGATCCAGTCGCTTGCAAGAAGACTTCAACACCAGTCGAGATCTGTTCGCCTTCATCGAGATCCTTTTATCATCGCCTTCAACACCAGCGATCATCTTCTTGCCCTGCGCAACCGAAACCCCGCCGCCGTCTGCCCAGAGATTCTAACTTGAAATCGAAGTCGTTGTCTGGCCAGATTCGTATTCGTATACGGCTCGATCAGCGCTGATGCAGTGTGCTGATGCAGTGTGAAGGAGTAAGCTATTTATTTCTTGGATTTTTCTAAGCTAATGCAATAAGGTTTTTGTTTTTGGATTTTTTTGAGGATTCTTGTACAAATTCGTCTGTTTCATGATGGCGATTCTACTGAGACAAAGTCGGGTGAGTCCAATAGGACAACGACTCATACGAGGATTTCAGAGATAGTTTCTGGTAAGATTACAAATCGAAAACTTGATAAGAATAATTACATGTAGTGGAAGCGGGTGATTGAGATTTATGTGGCTGATCGAGGAAAGACTAGTCAATTTGTTGGCAAACCCTCTTACTCAAGTGACAGATTCTTGACATTGGACAAAAATGTTCTACTACATCGATATTGACCACAATGGAGCCCAAAATTGAGAACTTGGTACATCATTGTCTGAATGTGAAAGAGTTATGGTGTTTTCTGAAAGATCTCTATGGAGGAAGCGACAAATCAGTAAGGTGTATGATGTTATCCAGGAGTTGTTTCGGAAGAAGCGGGATGGCGGCCCATGGATGATCATTACGGCGAGTTCAATCTCCTAGCAAAGGAGCTTTGGCAGACATTTTCAATCACGTCTGATGTGAAGCAGATGCAGAACCAATGAACCAGTTGATGGTACTAACCTACTGGGTACTCTTGACCCGGTTTATTCATTACGGCGAGTTCAATCTCCTAGCAGAGGAGCTTCGGTAGATATTTTCAATCACGTCTGATGTGAAGCAGATGCAGAACCAATGAAACCAGTTGATGGTGCTAACCTACTTGGGTACTCTCGACCCTATTTATTCATAGGTTAGGCCTCAGATTATGAGGAGTTGTGTTGTGAGCTCCCCATCGGAGACATTATTTCTTGATGACTGTCGTTCTTGAGTGATATTTAACACTACTACAGCAGCCTCGGATCAATCTGCCCTAGCAGCATAGGAAAGGCAGACCACTGGTGGACATGAAGGAGGTCGTGCTGACATGAAGAGAAAAGGGGTGACATTGGTGGACGCCTTGGTAGACGCGGTGATATAGTTTTGTGGTTTATTGCTATTACTACAAAGAGCCAGCTAATACAAAGTATCAGTGCCCTTCTAAAAGAGAAACCATCAAGAGGTGCACACATCTCTGCCTCTATTCCATATGACGAGTAGGTGCGACATCAGTTTGAACAGTTCCAGATATTCCAGCAGCAATAGAACACAGGCTCAGTCTTCCTCTTTCTCCGCCACTCTCGCTCAAACAGGTAATCATATATCTTGTCTTACATCGTCTATTTCTCATACTTGGATTATAGATTTAGGGGCAACTAATCACATGACTAGGACCTAGTATTGTCTTCTTTTACTCCTGCCTTACACTCTAAAACTGTAGTATTAGCAGATGGCTCTCGCACACATATTCAGAGTATTGGCACTGTCACTACCGCCCTACTCTTCCTTCATCACATGTCTTCTATGAACTCGTTTCCCTTTTAACTTATTATCCGTAAGTAAGATTATCAAAATTCTGAATTGAACAGTGATATTTTTTGACACAATGTGTATTTCAGGAGCTTGGAACGAGGAAGACGATTGGCAAAGGACGTAAGCGGAACGGACTGTATGAGCAAAAATTGGTATCTGATCAAGTGGCTTGCATCAGTACTTCTTCAGTGTTTGAATCACTATGGTTTAAAGTCGCAGTCTCGGCCGCCGACTCGGAGGGCACCATTCCACATCGGTCTCGGTGTCGCGGAATGGACTCGGGCGATACGCACAAAACGCATCATAAAAAGTTCAGAAACTTCTGAAAAAATCACGACAAATCTTAAAAAACTGTAGACATCAAAAATGATGTATAACATATACAAAACATCTCACCTAGCACGCTAAACATGAAGAGAATGCATAAATACCTGCATCACGATATTAAAATATTAAAATAAATGCAAAATATAGTAAATTTCACAAAATACATTCATAAATACCTGCATAATGTAGTTATTTCCACATTGAATTGCGATGAGGCACAAAATCATCATCGCAATCTTCCCTGCGATAAGTAAAAAAATAAGGTCCATAAGGATAATAAGATGAATGTTGTGCTCCAATAAGCTAAGATGATTGGGTAGAGAATGTCTTATCAGAGTATGGCGGTGACGGTTGTGCAATATCAGCACCAGGATGATATTACCCAAAACCTCAATATTCTGCGCTGGTAGATGATTGACTAGTACTCGCAGATGTCTCAAGTTGTGGCATCTGACCAGAGCCATATCCCATACCATAATATTGGCCTGATGCTAAACCCAAATCCTGCATATGACCTTCAAAATTATGATAAGCCCACGAGTAATTCTCATATCCACTTGAATAATCATCAGAATAAAAATCAACCAGGTGATTCAAATGCCTCCGCTGATCTGAAATCCCTAATCGCCCTCCATGATTTGTATCATGTGTGGCATAATAATTTGAATCTCATAACATAGCAGCACCACCTCGTTGGCTTCCACCAACACCATAGGTCTCCCTCAGCACCGTTGTTTCCCCCATTATTGCTATCATCACCACTAACTTCTTCACCCAAGAGACGGAGACAGAGACAGATGAGTAAGAAAGATGGAGAGGGGGAAGATAGACAGAGAGATGGGACAGGGGAAGAGGGAGAGAACGTGGTGTTGAAGTCAGAAAAGAAGGCGACGATGAAGCTCGGAAGTCAGATCGGTGGCATCGGGCAAGAAGATCTGGTGAGCTTCTGTGTTTTTTTCCTTCTTCCTATTAAGCCTTTAAAAAGAGAGCTCAGCAGGTCACGGACAGCACTGGAGAGTCACGGGCTTCTTTTTTCGACCCCAACTCGGATGTCTCGGCTGAGTTAGACTGAGTCCATAGCTGGCTCAGCCGAGATGCCCGAGTCGGGTCCGAGTCAACCCTGAGTCAAGCGAAATTAGGCCACATGTGTGACTCATGGCCCGATATTGGACCGGAGATGGCCGATCTGGTTACAACTCGCCGAGTCGGAACCGGATCGGCCGATATTTTGAACCCTGAATACCACTGTTGCTTAAGTCACCCTTCTTTACCTGTACTAAAACTTTTTGTTCCCTCTTTAGGTCAGGCTATATCCTTAAGTGTGAGTCTTGTCAGTTAGGGAAGCATCATCGTGTGTCTTATCTCAGTCGAGTCAATAAGAGGGCGGACAAGCCATTTGATTTAGTTCATTTAGATGTATGGGATCTCTGTCCATTACTTTCAAATTTGAGTTTTAAGTATTTTGTCAGTTTTGTGGATGATTGTTCTCAAGTTACATGGATATGTCTGTTAAAATCTCGTTCTGAAGTATTTTCTATATTCAAAATTTTTTATTCAAAATAAAGAATCAGTTCAATTCTAATATTAAAATTTTGAGATCTAATAATGCTAAAGAATATATTTAGGTAACCACTCCAATCAATTTTTTGAATAAAATAGAATTTTGCATCAATCATCATGTATTTACACTCCACAGCAGAATGGGATAGCTGAAAATACGAATAGACGCCTTTTTGACATTGCTAAGACTCTCCTAATTCATAGAAAAGTACCAAAAGAATTATCTAGTGAAACCATTTTGACTGCTTATTACTTGATAAATTGAATGACATCCTCTGTACTGCAAAATAAAATCTCATATTTCACTGTACCCGGACAAGGATTTGTTCCCTCTGCCTCAAAAAATATTTGGTTCTCTTTATTTTATTCATAATCACAGCCTTCATAAGACAAAACTTGATTCCAAGTCTTTTCAAGAAATTTTTCTTGGTTACTCTACAACTCAGAAAGGTTATAAACATTTTTGTCCATCTGTAGGCAGATATGTCTTATCGACTGACGTAACTTTCTTCGAGTCTAAATCAGGGATTTCCACATATGCTTTTCCCTTAGTATCATATGATGAATATGATTATCTATTCTTTCAGGAGACATTAATCAATAGTGATAAGTCAACATCTAAAAAAGTTACTGGCAAAAACCCACCTCAATTTCAAGATCCGCTTCAAACCTACACACGATGAATCACCCCTCCTCTTGTACTATCGCCAGTCTCAGTACCAAGTCTTGCACAAGAGTCAAGTGAGGATGTCACTACTCAATTACCTGGTATCTACTTCTGATAATCTTTCTATTGCACTTCGAAAAGAAAAACGTACTTAGCATCCTCTCTCAAATTTAGTTTCTTATTCTTATTTATCACCTTCTTCTTGTTCATTCATTTCATCTTTAGACTCACACTCGGTTTTCAAGAATGTATCAGAAGCACTAGGTATTTCGTGTTGGAATCAGGCAACGCGGGAGGAGATGACGGCCTTAAAGCAGAATGGGACTTAGGAGTTATCACACTTCCATGAAAAAAGAAAGGTGTTGGGTGAAAATGGGTTTACA
Source organism: Agave tequilana (assembly GCA_038442645.1). Classification (NCBI taxonomy): domain Eukaryota; kingdom Viridiplantae; phylum Streptophyta; class Magnoliopsida; order Asparagales; family Asparagaceae; genus Agave; species Agave tequilana. The sequence goes on along the minus strand of JAVJIF010031418.1, from coordinate 106,464 downwards.
CTGTAAAGTTAAACCCCGATGGCTCTGGCTCGCTTACAGGCGAGATGGTAGCCAAAGGATACTTACAGGTGTATGGACTAAATTATGTGGATACCTTCTCACAGGTCGCGAGATGATATCCGTGGGGATCCTGGTGTCATTAGCAGCGACATACCACTGACCGCTTGACATTAAAAATGATTTTCTCAACGATATTCTTGATGAGAAAGTTTATATGGAGCAATCACTAAGATCTGTTGCCTGGGGTAGAGTACGAAGGTTTGCATGCTGAAAAAGTCACTCTACAGTTTGAAATAATCTTTGAGAGCCTGGTTTGGGCATTTTGCATTAGTAACTCAGGAATTTGGACTCCGTCGGTCAAAAGATCACCTTGTATTTTGAAGGGTATAGAATGGGAAGAGGATCTTGCAAGTTGCATGTGTCAACGATATTGTGATCAAAGAGATGATGTGAAGGGAATTGATAGGCTAAAGAAGTACTTGCAGAAGTAGTTTCAGATCAAGAATCTTAGATCCCTGAAGTACTTCTTAGTCATTGAGGTGGCCAGGTCCAAGAAAGATATTCTTCTATCACAAAGAAAATATATCTTTGACTTGCTTTCGAAAGCTAGAATGCTAGGATGCAGGAATATTGATTCTCCAATGATTATGAACACAAAGCTACTACAAGATCAGGGGAGATCCTTGAGGATATTGGACGGTACAAAAGATTGGTGGAAAAACTGACCTACGTGACGATGACCAAATCAGACATCACATTCGCAGTCAATATGATGAGTCAGTTTCTGTCAGCATCAAGGACCACTTACTTGCAGCCCGTAATAAAGATTTGAGGTATCTGAAGAAAGCTCTAGGAGAAGACTTCTTCATTCAGATCATGGACACACTTGAGTAGCAAGTTTCTCAGATGTGGTCTGGGCGAGGTGTTCTTTTGATAGGAGGTCGACCACAGGATATTGTGTCTTTCTTGAAGGAAATCTTGTGTCATAGAAAAACAAGAAGCAGAATATAGTCTCTCGGTCTAGCGCAGAATCAAAGTAAAAGGCAATGGCAAATGTGACATTAGAGCTAATTTGAATAAAAAAATTATTGACAGAAATTGATTTTTCCCAAAGTGTCCCATGAGACTATATAGTGACAACAAGGCAGCAATACATATTGTTGAAAATAATGTGTTTCATGAGAGAACAAAACACATTGAGATTCATTGTCATATAGTTCGTAAGAAGATTGAGAGGATAAGATCATCGTGGCCAAGTATGCATCATCAGGATACCAGTTAGCAGATCTTTTACCAAACCACTTGGTAAAATAAGGGTAGATTTTATTTGTAACAAGCTAGACATGTATGGTGTATATGCTCCTGCTTGAGGGGGAGTGTTAAGAGATATAATTAGTATTATATTAGTATTAGTATTAGTATTAGACTCTAATTAAGATTATGTATCTGATTAGAATTCTATGTTTTGTGCCTATATATTTGGGGCATTGCCGACATCAATAAGACATGAATAACTCTTTCTTTCTCAATCTTGACATCCATTACGTTAATACGTATCTACAGCAACTAAGATTTATGTCTAATGTTTGCATCCATGACCACATACGTGAAGCCTTTCTTCAAGTCCATGACAACTATTGAAGACAATATACGTAGAAATTTCAAATGTTAATCCACATATTTTAATATTATTATGATGCATAGAAATAACAATTTGCTTAAATTTCAACCAATGCTTTCTATCATAAATGCATGGTTCTAAACAGCCGGAAATTTGTCAAAGTAGGAAGATGTAACCTGATTTATGATCTGCTTTATGCAAATAAAAAAAGGGGCTTAATTTCAGACAACCTCCTTGAAATGATCAGTCAAATTATAAAACCTCACTGTATTTTTGTTTTTTTAACTGATCAGTAGGAAGTGGGAGAGGATCTGTCAAACACCATTTTATTCGAAGACTATACCTTTGACATGATTCTTAATAATTATAAGAAAAACAAGTAAATTAAGAAAAGTGGAGCAAAATTAAAGCAAATTACCTTCCCATGGCGTCATAAGTTGCTGCCAGATTGCTATAAACCCCAAGTGTATCTTGATGGCAAGTCCCGTATTCCTGCTCCAGGATCCCCCTTGCTTCTTCAAACAATTCAGCTGCTTCATCAATTTTAAACAATTGCACACATGCCAACCCCATCTGGTTCAGTACTACTCCAAAGAATGCCGACTTGTTCTCCCCACTTGCCCTCAGCTTGGCCACTGCACTCTCAAAAGAATACCTAGATTCCCCATACCTCCCAACCATGTAATAGATCACTCCCATTTGAGCCTCAATCCCTGCAACCATACTCCATTGCCCCGGCACATCCTCCAACAGCTTCAAAGCTTTCTGCAATAGTTTCAATGCCTCTTCAGGCTCTTCCATGGCTTCATAATACCAGAAATCTCCATCAAACCACCAGCAATATCCTCCGGAGCCGTCCCTGGAACAGGCTTTGCATATATTCTAAGAGCATTTTGACAATAAGATCTTGACTCGCGGGTTTCCTGTCTTGTAATAAAGCTCAGCTAGTTTGACAAAGACCAATGCAACTGATGGATGATTGTCACCCTTGGTAGATTTGAACACAGTAAGAGCTTTCTGGTAAGAGAAGATGGACTCATCAAAACGACCAAGGGAGAGGTATGTGTTGCCAATGCTGACATCAATGGAAGCAACCTCGGTTTCTTGGCCATTGGCAATCACTGCCATGGAGGCAAGGACAAGATGCTCAAGGGCAGATTCAAAGTCTCCTTTGGCCTCCGCAATGAGGGCCATTAGACAGCGATCTGCTGCTTCTTCAAGAGAGGCAGGAGCACTGTGCTCTCGATGAATATCAAGGGTTTTCTTGCAGAGCTTCTCAGCCTCATCAAACTGCATTTCTTGGACATGAGCTTCCGCCAAGTACCTACAATGTTTAGAAAGATTGAAAATTTATTGATGGTTTACTTCAAAAGAAACATTGAGTCTCCCTTTTAAGAAAGATTAAGGAGAATGAAGGAGGGTTGGAAGGGTACTTTTGGTTAAATTCAGAAGTTGGAAAATAAACAATTGCGTAAAGGTCAGCTAGTTTTTCATTTTCCTAATGCATAACAAACTTGGTTGTTCCCACTTACCAACATGAATAATTGGCCATCTTGACGGATGATCCACCAGTTCACTATGATGTATACACCCTGGAGCACATATAAAAATGGAAACTCATATATTTTGAGGACATCTCTCTCCAGCATGATTACTTGGTTTGCAAAATTGAAAAGTTTTCCATAACTGCAGCGGGTTGACCTCTTTTGGTTAAATGAACAAAATTATGTGAGAATCACCATACTCGTTGTGCTCTTAGAATAAGAAACATTCCAAATTTTAAATTTGATTTGATTAAAGGATATAAAATTATTATATAAATAGTAGGGCATGGAGAAATAGCATTAGGAAGTAGAAACACAATAATAACAAAAAATTCCCACTATTAAAAGCAGCACATTGAACAGTAAGAGTAATTAATTTGTTTAAAGTTGTTCTTTGCCTATTCAAATTCCAGAAGTACATTTTAAGTTATACAGCGCTTGAAGAATGCAGCAAGTATCATTAGAAACTTCAATGTTCTTAAAATACTTTATACATTAAAATTTCAGTTTAACTTTGTAATAAAAGCTCAAAGATAGAATTATTAAGAAAGATTTAATTCATAACAACAAATAGCAACACAAGTTAGTAATCTGCAAAATACTAGCACTTACAAACTGCATTTGTTTTATAACCCTGTTTCAAGATAGTCATATCTAATCAATAAAACATACAACTGTATCGCATTAACAGTGTTAATTTCCCAAATAAATTATTCACGGAGCGTAATATTCATGGAAAAAATCAAACTTTTCAGTAATTAAGATCTGACCTGCAAGTCTCAGCCACTCTAGGATCCATCTCCCCTAAAGCTTCCATCTGGATCTGAAGACCTTTGGTATAGCACTCAATACTCTGCTCCACCCTCCCCAGCATCGAATACGTATCCCCAAGCTGCATATACCCTGAAAATTTCGCCAGCGCGTGCTCCGGCCCTCTCTCCACCTCCGGCACTGTCACCGCCCGTTCAAGAACCGGCACCGCCTCCTCATACCTCCCCAAACTGCAGTAAATGGCCGCCGTGACATGCAGACTCATCGCTAGATCCAAGCTCATTTCCTCAAACCTCTCGAACGACTTGGAAGCTCGGATCGAATATTCCAAAGCCTTGATGGGGCTCTCACCAGAGGCGATCGTGCCGCGCGCGAGCTTGAGGAGGAACGGGCCGAGATCGGGGTTGTCGAGCGCGGATTCATCGATCGGAGGCGGCGACCGCCGAGACCTGTCAGCTGGCGTCGACGGGGAGTTTCCCTTCTTGATTGACGAAGAAGAGGAAGGGGAAGGGGTTTTTTGGGGACGGGGGACGACCGGTTCCTAGGGTTTTGGGGCGTAGACTGCTGGGATTGGGGCCGGATCTGGGGATTGGGTCAGACGGGACTGTGATTTCGAGCGGCGAAGCGGCGGCCGGAGTCACGATGCCCGGCATGGCGACTGAATTCTAGGGTTTCGTTAAGAATCTGGGAGAATTTTGAGAGATTTTGGAGAGAAAGGACGGAATAATTAGGGATTAATACATGCCCCCATTATTATTGAGATTGCTTAGAAGCTACTCCTTTCCTCAGTTTTTTCGTGAAAAGGAGGGGTTTTTATTTAAAAAGAGTTACTTTATTATATAATCACTCCCCTTTACAGTCAATACACGCTCTCTCCCGCTCTAATCATCTGTCCAGCATAAGAGAGAGGTGTATTTAATTATTATTAATTATTATTAATAAGGCGCGTATAATTAGCATCTTAAATCCATTTTAGATAATATCCTTGGCCGGTCGTCGCAGCCCGGCGGATCTTGAGTGACGATAGTGTGCAAACAGCAGCAAGTTATTGACACGATTGCCGCTGCAGTGTCTTGAACTGTGAGCAGTAGGATGGGAGATGGACGGCTGTGGAGCGTTAACTGTGGGTTGCGGGTGCGGACAGGTTGGCGGCAGGTGCAGAACCCTTTTCTTTCGGGCGAGGTTGGTGCACGTTTACAGCTGGAAGTAATTTGGAAATGACGAATATGCCCTTTTAGTCTTTAGATTTTTTTTTGTCCCTGACCGTTACTTCGCGCCTCCATAATCCGCCCTGGCGCACTGGCCGCCTGTTTTTTTATTATTATTATTATTATATATTATTACTGGTGATTGTTGCCAATTATTGGATTGGATTGGTCTCTCCGTCCTAAGCAGCTGGAATTTGGTTGGGTCGTACGAAATGTTAAAATGACCTGGCCCAAGTCTCAGAGATTGGGCTGATTCAATGGCCTACAAATAAGGCTGCAATCGGGTCGGGTGTGACCGAAACCCGCACCATCCCAAACCCAAAGGCCGGTTCTTTTGCCCTTTTAAACCCGCCCGAGTCCAAATGGATGGGTTTAAAATCTGAAGTAAAACATTCAGATCGGGTTTGTTTTTTTAGTGAAAACCAGTGACATGGATCACAATAAACCCGAACCCACCCGAAACCCGATTGAGAAGAGCCTTTTAATAGCAATTTCTTCGTATAAAAACTTGTGCTTTGATGAAACTGAATTGATTATTGTTTTATCGTGTGTGTGGAGATAGATTTGTGTCCTTACAAAGGATTTGAGCCCGGATTCTTCCCACTCAAATTCAACCCTCCGACATTCGAATACAAGATCTATTCTGTTAAAATTGATGTATATTATTTCAAGAATTTATAAGCAAAAATTAAGTGTTTTGAATATTTTTTAGCCATGCATCAAGTAGGAGAAAAACGGACGGTCTAAATAGTGAGTTGGTTAGTTTAACAGTGTAAAACATTTGAAGCCTAACAAAATTAGTTTGTAGGGGTTTTTAAATATTTAGATCATAACGAAATGGTCGGATCAAGAATTTGTACGTCTAAAGACATATATCTAACCTACTCACTATTTTCGGCCGTCCATTTCGGATCGCTTGATGGATGGGCAAAAAATTCAAAACACTTGATTTTTGGTTTATAGATACTTGAAATAATATAGATCAACTTCAACGGAGTGGATCTTGTATTCTAATGTCGGAGGGTTGAATTTGAGTGAGAAGAACACGGGCTCAAATCCTTTTGGAGGGACACAAGTCTATTTGTGTGTGTGTGCGCGCGCGCACACATACATGCGCGCGCGCGCGCGTACACACACACATATATAAATACACACACACACATATAAACACGCACACACATGTGTGTGTATGTATATATATAAACACACACATATATATGTGTGTGTATGTATATATATAAACACACACTGTGTGTTTGTGTACAGACACATACATATACATATACATATACATATACATATATATATACATTTACATATATATATACATTTACATATGTAAATGAGTGTGTGTGTGTGTGTGTGTGTGTACACACACACACACACACACACACACATATATATACACACATTTACACACATACACACACACACACACACACACACACACACATATATATATACATTATATATATATATATATATACACACACACACACACACACACACACACACACACACACATATACACACACACACCACACACACAAATACACACACACACACACACACATATATATATATATATATATATATAGACTTGTATCCTTTCAAAAGGATTTGATCCCGGATCCTTCCCACTCAAAATCAACCCTCCAACATTCGAATACAAGATCCACTCCGTTGAAGTTGATCTATACTATTTCAAGTATCTATAAACCAAAAATCAAGTGTTTTAAATACTTTTTGCCCATCCATCAAGCGACGCAAAATGGACGGCCGAAAGTAGTGAGTTGGTTAGATCTATGTCTTTAGACATACAAATTCTCGATCCGGCCATTTCATTATGATCTAAACATTTAAAAACCCTATAAACTAATTTTTGTTAGATTTCAAATGTTCTACACCGTTAAACTAACCAACTCACTATTTAGGCCGTCCGTTTTTTCCCCTACTTGATGGATGGGCAAAAAGTATTTAAAACACTTGATTTTGGTTTATAGATACTTGAAATAGTATAGATCAACTTCAACGGAGTGGATCTTGTATTCGAATGTTGGAGGGTTGAATTTGAGTGGGAAGGATCCGGGAGCAAATCCTTTTGAAAGGATACAAGTCTATCTCTCTCTCTCTATATATATATATATATATATATATATATATATATATATATATATATATATATATATATATATATATATATATATTCACATATATATGTATGTATGTATGTATAGAGAGAGACTTGTGTCATTCCGGAAGGATTCGAGCGAATCCTTCCCACTCAAATACAACCCTCCGACATTCGAATACAAGATCCACTCTGTTGAAGTTGATCTATATTATTTCACGTATCTATAAACCAAATATCAAGTGTTTTGAATACGTTTTGCTCATCCACCAAGCAGCGCAAAATGGACGTTTGAAAATAGTGAGTTGGTTAGATTTATGTCTTGAGACATACAAACTCTCAATCCGACCATTTGGTCATGATCTAAATATTTAAAACTCCTACAAACTAAATTTTGTTAGGTTTCAAATGTTCTACAATGTTAAATTAACCAACTCACTATTTAGGTCATTCATTTTCTCCCACTTGCTGCATGGGCCGAAAGTATTCAAACACATGATTTTTGTTATTTTTAGTTACTTGAAATAATGTAGATAACTTAACGAAATGGATCTTGCATTCAGATGTCTTAGGGTTGTATTTGGTGGGAAGGATTCGGCCACACACACATACTCTTGTGTCATTCCAGAATATTTAGAATCTAACAAAAATTGATGTGTGAGGGTTTTTAAGTGTTTAGATCATAATAAAATGGTCAGATCGAGAATTTGTATGTCTAAAGATGTAGATCTAAGAAATATGTTATTTTCGACCGTCTATTTTGCGCATACTTGATGAGAGGGGAAAAATATTCAAAGTACATGATTTTTGACTTTTAGTTACTTGAAATAATGTAGGTCAACTCAATGAAATAGATCTTGCATTCGAATATCGTAGGGTTGTATTTGAGTGTGAAGGGTTCGGCCTCGAATCCTTTCAGAATGATACAAGTCTGTCTTGTGAGTGTGTGCACGCCCCCCCCCCCCCCCCCCCCCCCCAATTATCTTTGGTTTGAGAGGTTTTCCATATAATGTTCTTCAGCATGAGATTCATTGTTGCACCTTCATTGCTTATTTAATTGATAAATTCTTGGAGATTGAGAAGATTTGTATGAACATTTTTATTCACATAAAACTGTTTTCTTGTATAATTACTCAACAAAAGGTACTGTAATATTGATTAATCAAGTTTCTTTATGTTCTTATATGGATTTTTGTTCATGTGAATGTAGTGGTCAAAATTTGACCTGCATCAAGATGTTGATACGTGTCTTAACTACCATGTGCTTCCCTCTGAGAAATCCACAACTCTCAGAGTCTACCCCGGAGCCTCCGCCACTCCTGACTATACCGGAGCTGCCCTTCATCCTGAGGACGTCCTCGGTCCAGAGTCGCATTCCACCATCTCGAGATCTTTACCTCTCCGAGGTCTTTCCCACTCTGACGTCTTTCCCATCCCAAAGGTCCTAACTTTGAATCTGAAGCTCCAACAACAGATCAACCATAATCTTCACTGATATTTATGCAAGTCCTTCCTCCCCCACGTTCATAATGTATAACGCTCCGACCAGTGCGGACAATTATGGACGGTGACAGATTCCCTGGCGACCAGCACCAATGATCACGGCTATTACAACAAATTCAGTACGTGCAGATCGTACAATATTAGTAGTCCCTCAATTCTACCTCCACGCCAGCATCCACGTCAAGTATATAGGAGATCACTTCCCTAATCCTCAGAAAACACACACTGCATCAGCGCACCAGGCAGTTATCACCTACCAGTCCTCCCTACCATGCACGCAATTATCCTCTGCGCAGCACCTCTATCGACTACCCCGACAGTTATCCTCTGCCAGTCTTTTCATTCCATTCTACCAACTGATTCTCATGCCCAAGAGTCTTAGACCGGCACCACATCAGTGTTTTTATGCTAAAAGGTGTCTTTTCTTGTGCTGACAAGTGTCATACAGGGAGCGCTCAAATCATTTCTGATGGGTTTGATTCCACAGTAAGCTAGTTTTTATCTACTACAAAATGGTGCTTTCATTGAATCTGAGTCCATACCCAAGATCTTCCCCTATCCAAAATCTTCCTAAAAAAGCCTCTTCTATAACGCCGATGGCCCCGAGAAAATAAACCACCATCCATAATGGTGTCCTATCAAAGGGCAAAACCAACAGTGCCACCGGGAGCACTGTCTCCCCACCTGTCGTCAATCAACAGCATGCTATTAAGGACACTGGCTCCACCTCGCCTTAGGTGGAAGCCGTCAACGTCTGACCAACACCGTTATTCGAAGGCCAGATCTTTCAGATGCATGTCGACATGAAAGAGCAGATGAAAGAGCAGCAAACCCAGTCAATTCCTGATCGAGAGCAAGCGACCCTTAACCGTGAAAGTGTCGTTCATGAGCAAGAAGCGTTGAAACAGCTCAATGACCAGCTATAGGAGAAGATCGCCGCCTTTTAGAGAACCCAAGAACAAACGCGGTCAGAAAGTGAGTCTGGATCAGAGAGACTCGGACTAATAGGTCCATTACAAATTCGAGCGACCCAGACCAATGTCTCCCCTCCACGAAGATTACTCTGACAACGAGGCCAATTCGACTTGTTTTCGAGCAGAAGCTTATCACCTCCAGACTCAGAGAAAAATCAAAGAATCTCTCTATATCTGAGCCCTCGACGAGTTGATCCAAAGACGGGTCGAGGAGGCCAAACTGCAACTCTAAAGTGGACCAAAACAAGCCATTGTCAGAGTCTCTGACTCCTCTCTCTAAAGAGATCTTAGAGTGCGAGTTCCGAAGGAAATTAGTCATTTTGACTTTTGACTACTCGCATGGAACAAGTGACCCGGTTCAACACATCAGGTACTTCTCAGAAAAGATGGTGATCCACTTTCGTAACGATCTACTTTTGTGCCTAACCATTTCGTCCAATTTGAAAGGTGTGGCCTCTGATTTGTTCTACTTCCTGTCGCCACATTCTCTCCACAACTTCGAGAAAGTAACCAAAGCATTCCTCACTCAGTACTCCTCTCACTGGGAGGCCAAGAAGAATAACTATCACCTTATCACTGTCAAAATGAGGCCGCACGACAGCCTCCTATATTAGCTACTTCTAGAACCAACTGACTAAAATTCCTAATTGCGGTGAGGATGTCTTTGCACTCGCATTCATCAATGGGATGCAAGCTTTCCACCCTTTGTACAAGCATCTATTGAAGCCCGATGTCACTCGAATGAGCGAGGTTCTATTCCGAGCTCAACCCTGCATCCAATTAGGGGAAGCAATGAAGATCTCCACCAACCACTCAGCCAAACGCGGCGATTACATAGAAAAGTCAAAGACGCAACATGAAGCTACTATTGGAACCAGGAACTCGAATCAGAGACAACCCACCTACAAGAAACAAGTGATCTCAGTTCTTTAACTGAATTTGCTCTTAGACTTCAAGCTAACAGAACACTTTACTCTGCTCAGGCTCCCCATCAATGACGTGTTCAATGCCATCAAAGACCAACCATGGGTCAGATGCCCGAGACAAATATTGTATGATCCTATATCTGCCGGAGCAGAAGAGTATTGTTCCTATCACGATAGTAAAAATGTCACGCCCCGCTTCCCAAAATATACTGTAGCGGAGACGCAACGAGAGTCGGCGACGTATATACGCGAGGAGAATACCCCACACGTATATGAGCTAAGCCTCAGTACAAGAAATTATCATAATATACATAAAAATCCAACTTCGTTGGTCAAGTACAAGAATATTACCAAGTCATGAATTATTACATTAAAAAAATAATAGACAGAAAACAATAAATCTCACAAGCGGAGAATAAGACGAGTCCACTTTTAGAGCTCCAAGATATATTCACCGTACTTCTGCTTCTGTAAAATCTCTGATTCTGGATCTGAGCATGCAAACTCGAAGTCGTCAATAAGAGATCTAGTGAGTGGTAACATAAAGAAAGCAGTAGGGTACTATAATCATAAAGAAAATTGATATGTTATAGTTATTTTACCAGTGTAAATCATATAATACAAGGTTAAGTAGCAGTGAAAAAAACTGGTGATAATTTCATATGTCGAGGGTCATTCGTTTCATGTCTAGTATTAAAGAAAGTTATACTGCTCAAGTATATTAACACGCAATATTTTAAGATTATATAATAATAATAATCAGTATCGCCTGATATTTTAATCATTCCTTTCCAGTGTCCCATACCACTGGCAGTCCAAACTAGAGTCATACTCTAGCAGAACATATCCGAACATGATATACGGATACCATTATTTGAATAAGAGAGTGACCAAATAATACACGTTCCTGATATCATCATTGTTATTATTAAATGTGATATTATTTGAAACTGAGGTGAGACATTGTTTGTGTTTTAGATGGCTTCTGTGCATGCCTGAAACTATGGCCCACAATGTATCCTGGCGTTGGACCAGGACAATACCACTAGGTATCAACAGTAACAGGATATACAGGATGGGGATGCACTCCGCGGTGGAATCTAAGTCTTCCAGTTGTACAACCCATATTCAAGATCCACCCAAAATACAGACATTGTCTCCCCTATCAGTTTCTCCACCCGGGATGTCAAGTGTCTATGGTTACATGAATTACTAGGTATACACAATAACAATTATTTTCACAGGAATACAAAATAACAATGCTTTCATGATAACACAAATAGTTTCGAATATAACAAGATGATCCAAGTAATTTGGTATCATTAATCCGATCAATAATACAGTAATCAAGTACAATTATCTACTTCAAACTCTTCACAATCATGTTCAAGTTTTCCAGATTAACATTTATATGAATTTCTTAATCAACAGTCCAACAACCAATCATACATGTAAATCACGTGTCAACACTATATAGTAAATAAACAATCACCAATAAGATATTGTTATATTGAAAAGATTAAAAATCACTCACCTGAGTTTCTGGGAATCTATTAGGGATTACGCCAATCTTAGTGCAGGATGGCCGCGGATGCGTAGTTCTTGTCTCTACGAACGCAACGGCTTAAAAATCACGTGAATCAGAGTCCAAATGCTCGAGAAATCGTCCGAGAACCAATTCAATAATTAACGAGTCAAAACAATAATTTTCAAAGGTCAAAATATAATAATGTTATTCATCGTGGGGTTGAATACAATTTTACCTTTTATCAGTGGATCGGGTCACTTGGGGTCGGGTCGAGTCTGATCAGATAATCGAACCCACTGTTAACACTCCAAAAAGTTGAACTCCAAGGCAACTCTGCAATCAGTCCAAACGATGTCTAACTTATCGACACTTTTAAAAGTCAAGTCGAAGATAGGCTGAAGACTCGTCTATTCCTGATGAACAAACCAATGACTTGAACCACTGATCCAGTGAAGTAGACAGTGAACCAAGCATTTGCCTTCTGAAGAAGCGAGGCTAACTCCTAACTTCACTGCAAGCTCAGTATTAACTTTGCAGTAAGCTATCAACAGCTCCACTGTGGGCTCTTTACTTAGCTCTGTTAAAGAGCTTAGCTCTACTTCGCAACAAACTCCTTTTTTTAGCTCCCCTGTGGGCTCTATTGATGGCTCTATTGAGAGCCTATATGTTAGCTTCACCACAAGCTCAGTGCTAGCTTCGCAGCACGCTATTTGTAGCTCCACTGTGATTTAGCTTCGCATGAAGCTTTCTTCTTAGCTATGTTATGAGCTAGCTCCGCTGCGAGCTTATATGATCATTTTTGATCATCTGAATCTCAACATGAGATTAATATAGTTAAAATCAAAATTGGCAGCTGATTGCCATAATCTCTTGACCCCTCAATCAGTTGAGAAGATCAGGGGAATTCCTTCGATTGGTTGGAAAGGACTGAGACAATTCTCTCAATCAGTTGAGAGGATTGAGGCAAATCCCTCAATCAAGAAAATCTCTCAATTAATTGGAGCAAATCAAGGGATTAACGCAACATTCTGAAACCAATTGGCTGATTAACTCCGCGCAAGGGTTTCCAGCTTTGCTCAGACTACAATTAGCTTCGTAACAAAGCTATTTTAGCTTGGTGCGAAGCTAGATTGACTAAATCAATCTGCTAATTTTTAGGAGGGGATGTTCAACTCTATTAAACCTATAAATAGCCCATGGCTAGGCAGGCTAAGGGGCTGACGGGCTGAGGATTTTGAGAGGAGAAACTCAGCTACGAAAATTGGAGAGCCAAAGCTTTGAAAAGAGATCAATCTCTAACTTTCAAGCTTCTTTAGAGAACATTACTTCTCTCTTTTAGGGTGCGAATACCCTACGATCTTCTGATCTCAAAGGACTTCCGGAACCAGTTAAGAAGGAATTCCAGGCCGTAGACTCGAAGACTCATCACTCGCATCATCAATAGGACAAAGAGGTCGCGCGCTGACCAGACTTCCACCAACAAACTTTCCCAGAAACTCTAAGAAAAGAGTTCTTGTAAAAAAATTTATTTACTTGTAATTCTCTTTGGAAATCAATGAAAAACAAGATGACGACTCCGCTAGGGACATTTCTTCTTCAACAACAAGATGATAGTGTCGCAGTGCGACGATGAGACCCTTGGGTCTACAGCCAAGACACTGCTCATCCAGTTTGATCAGGCGAGATACGAGCAAACCTCTCGGAGGGTAGCACAAACCCCATCAATATGCGCAAGCACAGGAAGATCTCTGTGGTTAGGCCTCCTCTAGCCATCGCTTGAAAGTAAGTCTCTGATGAGACAGAGAAGGCCATCTGCAGGCCTGATTTAGCCTCTCGCAGTGCAGGCCTGATTCAGCCTCTCACAGGGCTTAACAGACTCCAAAAGAATCTGTCTCAGTCCCAATAGGGACTAAAGTAGCTTCACGACTGCACTTGTATGCTGCGTGCGAAGGTAAATCAGCCCCTAAAGCTCTCTGGAATGAAAAATCCTCTACAGTCTCATGCAAGGCTAAAAGATCTCTGATTTCAGCTCCTGGCGAAGCTCAAAGAGTCTTAGACTGCGAGACTTCTTCAGTCCTTCCAAGAACTCAGCTTCGCTTCTCTCGCGAAGCTAAAGATAAAGCACCTGAAAGTGCTATCAGCGAGCTGTAGTAGCTTCGCTTTCTGCTGAGAAAGCATTTAGCTGTAAAGCTAGAGCTGAAGCACCCTCTGGTGCTAACAGCGAAGCTACTTCGCTTGAAGGAAAAGCACTGTACAGTAATGCTAAATCACTAAGTGATCAGATAGCTTCGCCTCACGACGAAGCTATGACTTCAGCCAGAAAACCAGCCTTAAAGGCTAAGTTTAGGTTTAAACCTAAGTCTATTCAGCCTATAAGGGCTAATATCTAGCCTCCCGGAGTCTCTGTGTTGGATCAATTGGGTCCGGTCAACACAGACTTGCTAGAATTTCTGAGCAACAAGCGAAAATCCAGCCCTGAAGAGCAAGCTCACATCTTACTATCTCAGTGTGGACGAGTGGGGTGTCAACTTGTGATGCTTCATTCTGCTAAGTGTTGTCTGGGACCAATCCCCGCCACATCTCCTCCAAATCAACTATCGATATTCGATCAGTTGTCAGCTCAGACCTCCGAAGAGCCCAGGACTATGAGGAAGAGGAAGACCAAAAAGCCTCACCTCGCAACAGTCTCTGTCAATATGACGGAAAGAGGAAGGGGTCTGACGTGATCTCGAAGAAGAAGACACGGGGTTCGCGCTCTCTCAGTTAGCTCCCCAGATCTTGATTATAGCCCAGGTTTAAGTTAAGTTCTGATTGAACCAGAGGGTGCCTTTCGAGGTGCCCGCTCTAGAGTGGAAAAACCGACAATTATGAACAACCCTCTTCTTCCACAAGGGCTATATCGTCGAACCACTGAAAAGCCTCTTCCAGTGATCAGACGATGAAAGAAAAGCCAGCGGTTATGCCTCCTCTGCAACAGTTAGCTCAGAGCAAACAGGGACTGTGTCGGCTAATATGGCCGACAATAACCACGATAATGATCTCCATCGGCGTATGGAGGCTCAAAAGCAAACTTTCAAAGCTCAACAAGCAGCTTTGGATAATATTCAGCAAATATTGGTGCAACTCCTAAACAACCGGAACAATGATGAAACCACCGGAAGCAATCATGACGAGAAGAAGAATGCTAACACGGAACCCCCTAAGACTGAAAAGTCAAAGAAAGTTATGCAATTGATGCCGATGTTATCAAAGACATCCGAGCTCAGATCATATCCTTAGCTCAGAGGGAAAAACTGAAGAAAGTAGAGATGACGCGTCCTTACCCGCTAGAGTGGGACTCAGCTCCTTACCCGCCAAAGTTCAAGCCACCTACGTTATACACGTATGATGGCAAGAGCTCGCCAAATCAGCACATTTATTACTTCTGAATGCATACTGGTAATGTGATAGACAACGGTTTTGTCATGACCATACTATTAATCGACACTCTTAAAGGAGTAGCCTTTGATTGGTTCAGAAGCCTTCCAAATGGCTCCATCAATTCTTAGATTGACCTGAAAACTCAGTTCCTTTTTTGATTCTATGAGGATGGCATCATGGTGACCATGGATAAGCTCCTCTCAATAGTACAGAAAGGAGAACGAAAATATATTAAAAGATTCCGCAATCTCTCTCTCATATGCCCGCAAGCATGCCCTTGCACATGTTGCTTCAAACATGTCGGCACCACTTCCTCGACAGAGTAAAAGTTCGTATGGGAGCTGTTAAAGCCAATACTTAGAAAGAGCTTGTCGAACAAGTAGAGATAGCTGAGAAATCAGTTAAAATGTTTGAACCCTCTGTGCCTAAGAAAAATGGGGGTCGGTACCAAGGGGCGTGATGCGGCCCAATCTTCTCAATCTAAAGGGAAAGAAACGATGGCAGTTGAGTTGTTTGGACAAGCTCCACCAAAGCAGAAAAGGAGTGGCGCCAGCAACAATCAGGAGTTAAAGTTTTTGCCAAAATAATATTTTTTCAAAGATGAACAAGTGGTGACCATCTTCCACCTACTCAACAAGGGTAACAAGCTCAAGTTACCTGAAATTTGACGATCAGAAGAAATGGGGCGTACGAACGACCCCAACTACTCCCTCTTCCATAGAATAGTACATCATCCCACCAACAGATTTTTTGTCCTCAAGATAAGATCTAAGTATTAGTGGATGCTGGAGTTCTGACTCTCAAGTCAGAGCAGAAGAAAGTCACCGCCAGCATGGTGACTCTCAATTTCAGGACCTTCCCGAAGACGACAATCCAAGATGGATTGACCTTGGTCCCTAAATCTAGACTAGACGTTGTCAACCCAATGACGGAAAAGTAGAAAGCCAAGAGCCTCGTACCACTGCTGACAAAATCTGGAGAGATCATGTGGATCCACCGGATATCGTTAAAGACGAGTAATGAAAATCCAGCAAACCCAAGCTCAAAGTCAAGTCGTGTAACATCATCTTCCTTGCAATGGATGATGACGATGTGACTATAGCCTCTCTCAGTGACTCAGAAGAGGAGAACCTTGCCTTAGCGGCCCGCTACCTCGCAGCCGATAAACACTCAGTCTGGAAGGCTGTACATGCGACAGTATGACCAGACCCCTGATGAGACACAACAACCAACAACGTCAGGAACAACTGCAGCAGCCCAGGCTTTGGCACCATCCCCGCCACTAGACAAAGGGAAGCAAAAGGAGGTTCGATTCGACAAATCATTGAAGAAGGACCCTCCAAAGAAGCTCAGTGCTCCTTTCCGCTTCGACATATTGGCACAACTTTCCAATATCCCTGCTCGTATCACTCGCACGAGTTACTTCGCCTCTCAAAGGAGACAAAAGAGGCGCTTAGAGATGCACTTGCTGACTCAGAGTCCTTTTCGATATAAGTACCAGCGATCCCTACTAATGACAATGGGACTTCATATCCCCAATGTCATTTGGTGCAGCGACAGGTGTCATCCATCACCTTCACTCCTGAGGACATGTTTCTCAAAGATAATAAACATGATAGGCTTCTGGACTACACTGGGTACATTGGTTCAACCTGTATCGAGAGGATCCAAGTCGATCCGGGGTCTGCCCTCAGTATCATCCCGAAGAAGCTTCTCTACTTTCATGGTATCCCACTCAGCAGGTTATCCACTGCCACTACAACCATTTATGACTTCAATGCTGGGAGTAGTCACCTTCTGGGCAAGATGTAAGGCCCTAAGGCACCATCCTAAAAGGCTAGCCTTCTATGTAGAGTAGCCCAAATTCTTATATACCTAAGACCATCCCCTTGTCTAGCCAATGTGGGACTATTTGTTTGCACAAAACTTAATAATCTCCCCTCAAATAAAGAGTCTGGACCTGTGTCTTAATCGTTGTGCTGCATTGCACTGAGCCATTTCACTGCACTTGTGCCTATGCCTGCACCTGCGCCCCTTTCGCTGCACTGCACAATATTGTTGTCTTTCACTGCACCGTATTGTGCTTTTCACTGCACATGTGTATACGCTTGCGCCTGCATCCGGGCCTACGCCATCCACTCTTGGAGGATCTTCCACACATGACTAAGTTTGGGGTATGGCTCTGATACATTTGTAAGGACTTGGGGCACCATCCCAAAAGGCTAGCCTTCTAGGTGGAGTAGTCTAAATCCTTATATACTTAAGACCATCCCCTTGTCTAGCCAATGTGGGATTATTTGTTTGCACAAATCTTAACAGTATCTCAGATTGCGATGAAATTCAGTAAAGATATGTTCAAGGCCGCAAGGTATCTATCTCGAATCCAGAGTATGAGGTCACCCAAATTTTGTTTATTTTTTATGTTTATGTTCTGTGTTATTCATTAATTTATTGTCTTCTCTGAAATTCAAGATTTTGGGGGAACTGTTGTGGTTGAGTGCACAACCAAGAGAAACTTCAATTTCCTTATAGCGTTCATTTTAGCTTATTCGTTTAGTCCCACATGGAATAGGGTATGAAAATAATATGGTTTAAACATCAATCCTTCCTTATCTTATTTTTTATGATTTATATATTATGAGACGAGTACACTACATGCGTGCGCGCACTGACGCACGCCGTGCCACCCCGCCTTGCCAACGCCGGTGGCGGTGCACGCTGCGCCCCGCCGTGCAGCGAGCCCTTTTTTGTTTTATTTTATTTTTTTATTTTGACTGGTTCAAACTTTGACCGATTCAAGATCTAACAATTTCTAGATCTCGATATTCGCGCGATAGATGCAACAAACTGTTTGTTTGCGCAAAATTCGAGATTGAGCTGTTGAATTGGGGTGCTCATTAGCCTATAAATAAACCCCCTCAGTTCTAAAGCAAACACACAAGAACAATTCTCTCTTCTCCCTCTCGAGGCCTGAGAAGCTTTTTTTTTAAAATTAAACTTTTATCTGAGCAAAAGATCTGCGCCCATGCTCAACCGGGTGCTAGTATATTTTGGAAAACTTTTATCGCTAGTTGACAGACCGCTTCAACCCCTTAGCGACAGGGCGAGTCTTTGTCTTCTAGGGCAGTCACTAGCATGACTGCTCTCTTCACATGTCAGCTTCTTTTCCTATTATTTATTTATTCATGTTGATTTTATTACTGTATATTTATTCCATGTTATTACATCTTTAAGCTTTAAATGTTTAGTAAGTTATATATAGACACACACACACACACACATATATATAGAGAGAGAGAGAGATTCGGGCTCGAATCGTTCCCACTCAAATATAAACCAACAACATTCAAAAATAAGATCCACTCTGTTGAAGTTGATCTACAATATTTAAAGTATCTATAAATCAAAAATCATATATTTTTAATACTTTTTACCCATCCATCAAGTGGCCCAAAATGGACAGCCGAAAAAAGCATATTTCTTAGTTCTATATTTTTACACATACAAATTCTCGATCCGACCATTTAATCATGATCTAAAAACTTAAAACCCTCACACACCAATTTTTGTTAGATTTCAAATATTCTACATCATTAAACTAACCAACTCACTATTTAGGCCATCCGTTTTTTCTCCTACTTGATGCATGGGCAAAAAGTATTTAAAATACTTGATTTTGGTTTATAAATACTTGAAATAATATAGATCAACTTCAACAGAGTGGATCTTATATTCGGATGACGTATGTTTATATTTGAGTGGAAAGGATTTGACCTCGAATTGACTTGTATCATTCTGGAAGGATTCGAGGTCGAATCCTTCCCACTCAAATACAACCCTATGATATTCGAATGCAAGATCTATTCCGTTGAAGTTGATCTACATTATTTCAAGTAAATAAAAATAAAAAAAATATATATTTTGAATACTTTTTGGTTATTCATCAAGTAGCCACAAAATAAACGGCCGAACACCTCACTAATAAAACGGACCAAGTTCCCAAGGGAAATCAAAGAAGACTTCATTTTGCATGAAACTCTTGAAGATGTTTAACCTTCTTTCCAATAATAAGTGCAAAGTTGCAAATAGAAGAGTGGAAGAAAAAAAAAAACACTCCATGACCAAATCAGTGCCACAAGTGGCTAGAGAATTCTCCCCATTCCCATAACAAGTCCAGACTCATAAGAAACGAAGAACATACAGTGATGTCCAGAAAAAGACTACCATAGAACTAGATAGCAAGAACATACTAGCCCATCTGGGCTATATTGCTTGTTACTCCATACAAGAGCGACGATGAGTTGATGAGGCAAGTCCGCGACTAGGAGAAGGTGCTGCCAGTGTTGATCTTAGGGGTTCTTCCCACCTCCGCCATTGCCTTTCCATCTCCTACCTGGTTCATGTTTAGGGTTGGGTCCTCGGTAGTCGTAGTCCAGGGTAACCTCCACAAGGACCTTTCTGCTATGTATCTGAATATCAAGAAAACAAAAGCCGCGGAATATAAGAACCCGTAGAAAATTACTCGGCAGTCATTACATACTATAAGACAGAACGTTTATCAACTCAGATAATTCCTCATTACTAAAGCAAAAGGACTATGCTCTATTTACTGCTATTCACAAATTTACCCACTAGTTCTTCGGGAAAACTTAGAAATATATCGGAAAATTTACAGATTTACTTATATAAGAATCTCTCGAGTTTTGATTAGAGTTTTCCTGGAAAACTGTCAACAGAAATCTTGGGATCAAATTTGATGGTATACTGACACCATAAATTCTTGTGTCGTACCATTAACCAATTATTGGCATGGTGCCATAGAGAACAATTTCCATCTGCACTTGTGAGAGAACTAGGTACCCCAATCTTCTAGAGCATATGATATGCTGTATAAGGTGGATGAGGTGACTAATAAGTGTCTTCTGTGCATTAACACATGCAAAATTGGCCATAATTATGCCCTTGCTAAGAGATGCACAGGCTGATTCGATCCTCAATGCTTCCAACTTCACCGGAGATGATTATAGAAAAAAATTCTTGGTTTCTTAATCTGCCAAATTCGGGAGTAATGGTAAAGGAAAAGTAAGAAAACGACCAAATAACGCCTGAAGGTATCTCAGCTAGAAAGATCAGGAGTATGAAGATAACCGAAATCACAAGCCTCGGCATGGCTGATGTCACTCTTGTTAATATTTGGAGTGCCTCATATTCATTAGAGAAGAATTCAGATTCAGATAGACGTGTTACAAGCTTCACATATCAAGCACGGACGTGTATAGACATTGTGCATATTATTAATCGACTAATATGTCTTATTAGTCGACTACGTCATGGGCTAGTCAACTGATACTTTGGTATAGTCGACTGGGCCATGTAACAAAGAGTTAGATTCTCAGATTGCATTACAGTAGTCGACTAGACTCTGGGTGTAATCGACTATTATTGGGTATTAGTCGTCTAATGATTTGCCCTAGTCGACTAATACTGTTTCTGCCAGTTTCCTAAAACAGATATGTTTCCTGTTTTGATTTGGATACATGTTTTCTATTTCTCTGAGACGATGCTGATTTGATTATTGGAGTTTGTGAAGGACTAGGATCATTTAGGTGCCTATATAAACCCCTTAGGGGTGCCTTTTGAAGGTGAGTCAAGAAGAGTCAAGAATTCAAGAAAAATTTTGTTTTCACCATTGAGAGTTATGAGAGAGAGATCTTCTTGTAACTCTTATATTTTCTTCTCTGTTTTCAATAAGTTTTCTCCCCTCCTCCCCGTGGATGTAAGCACATTGCCGAACTACATTAAATCTTGTATTTTTTGATTGTGTGGTGATTTAGTTTCAATTACTTACTAATGGTAGATCTCCTACGCTTCCACTTTTGCTTCTGAGTCTTCAACTCAGTGTTTCTCTGTTGTTTGATCGGTGATAGATCATCAACAATTGGTATCAGAACGATGGCTAGCAAGACGACCACGATAACCAAGTTCAAAGTGAAGAAATTCGATGGGAAGTCTAACTTTCTATTGTGAAAGATGCAAGTAACATCATTGATCGTGAAAGAGGGCACACACAAGGCCCTGCTTGGTATTGAGAAAAAGCCATCGAAGATGAATGATGATGAGTGAAACGACATCGACTTCGCGCAAAGGTGACGATCATACTGTGCCTATCAGATATTAAATGAGGAGAAACTGCTGGTCTTTGGTGTAGGCTGGAGAGCCTATACATGACAAAAAGTTTTTCAAACAAGCTCTTCATAAAGAAGCAGTTATAAAGCCTTCGTATGAAGGAAGGTACGCCCATTCTATAACATCTCAATGCTTTTAATAGAATTTTAAGCGACTTGTTAGCTCAAGAGGATAAGCTAGAAGAATAAGACAAAGCTCTTCTGTTACTCTCTTCTCTTCTATCAAGTTATGACCACTTGGCAACCACCATCATGTATGATAAGGAGACCTTAGAGTTAGAAGATGTCAAACAGATACTCCAGAACAACAAGCTAATGAAAAGATATATCCTACGGAGGAGGCCTCAGGATTGTTTGTTAAATGCCAGAGAGGAAGATCAAAGAGTAGGGGACCCAAAAAGGATCCAGAGGCTTCTAACAGTTTCTCTTGCTACTTTTGCGAGAAACCAGGGCATATCAAGAAAAATTGTATGAAGTACAAGGAGATGCTGAAGAGAAAAGGCGGCAAAGATTCTGATGGGGTTAGTACCAATGAAAATTCAAATCAAGCCGGAGTCGTCAAAGAAGCAGATAAGAATTCATGTGATGTCTTGACTGCTGAGTCAGAAAAAGGTAATCACTCAGATGCTTGGTTACTTGACTCGGGGTGCACATACCACATGTACCCAAAAAGGGAGTGATTCAGTACTTACAAGCGTTATGATGGAGGCTCTGTCCTGATGAAAAATGATGCCGTGTGTAAGACTGTTGGCATCGGTAACATTCGTATGAGGATGTTTGATGGACAGGTTCAAACCCTGACGAACGTTCGACACGTTCCGGATTTAAAGAAAAATCTTCTCTCATTGGGAGTTTTGAAAGCTCGAGGGTACAAGTTTTCTAGATAGATGGAGGAATCAAAGTTACTAGAGGTTCCATGATGATTCTCAAAGGAGAACAAACAGTAAACTTGTACAAGTTAATAGAAAGCATTATTGTTGGTGATGCTTCAACAGCAACAGAGAAGGAGGATACTATAAGACTTTGGTACATGTGTCATGGACACATGAGCGAGCGAGATCTTCAAGTCCTACACAAAAGGAGTGCTCTACCAGATATCAAATATTATAAACTTGATCTTTTTAAATTTTGCATTATGGGTAGGCAACGTAGAGTAGCTTTCTCTACATCTCAGCACAAGACAAAGGACTTGCTAGATCTCATATACACGGATATGTGGGGCCTTCACTAGTAGCATCCATTAGGAGTACTAGGTACTATGTTACTTTCATAAATGATTTTTCTAGGAAAGTTAGAGTATACTTCTTGAAGCAGAAATCAAAAGTATTTCAGAAGTTCAAGGAGTGAAAAACTATGATGAAAAATTAGACGGGATGGAAGATGAAAGTCTTGAGGTTCGATAATAGAGGCGAGTACACCTCCAAAGAATTTAAAGATTACTTAGCAAGAAAGGGCATCAAACACCAGTTAAGTATTTCAGGACAATCAGAACAAAATAGAGTAATATAGCGCATGAATCGGACAATTAGAGAGCGTGCCCGCAGTATCAGATTACAGGCTGGCATGTCAGGAGAATTTTGAGCGGAGGCGGTGAATCATGCGAGTTATCTGGTAAAAATATCACCATCAACAGCTATTGATCTTCAGATTCCAGATAAGATATGGTGAGGAGTATTTGTGGACTATTTAACCTTACAGATTTTTGGTTGCCCGACATATAGTATGGTTGATGTCAGAAAAACAAACAAGAGTCCAAGTCTAAGAAATGTATCTTCATCGGGTTCACTAAAGGAGTCAAGGGTTTCAGATTTTGGGATCTCGAGAAAAGGAGCGCCTTTACCAATAGAAATGTGATCTTTGATAAAGAATTAATGTTGCGAGAAAAGTCAGAGATGGAGGATAAAACACAAAGTGGAGTTTCTAACAGTTTGACAAACACTCAAAAAAGGGAATTGAGGTCTCAGAGAGCCCTAAAAGGCCTGAAGGGTCAGAAGAGGACTTCTCAGATCCAGATAGAGACAACCAGGAGGCTACTCAGGAGCAACTTAGATCATTGAGGCAGTCAGTCAGAGTTATGGTGCCACCAATAAGATATGGCTGGGACGATGATCAAGTCTTTTTCGTATTAGTAACAGAAACAAGAGAACTGACAGTCACAGAGAAGTGATCAAGGCAGAAGACTACAACAAGTGGATTATAGCCGTGGAGCAAGAGATGGAGTCTTTGGATAGAAATTAAATATGGACATTAGTCAATCTTCTAAAGGACTCCAAGGCAATAGGTTGCAGGTAGGTCTTTCGCAAGAAGGACAATGAGCAGTACAAGCTAAGATTAATTGCCAAGGATATGCTCAAAATAAGGATATTGACTACAATGAGATTTTCTCTCATGTAGTCAAGCATACATCTATTCGGATGTTATTGGCGATAGTTGTCCAGTTTGATCTAGAGTTGGAGCAGATGGATGTCAAAACAGTGTTTCTTCGGTGAGCTGGAGGAGAAGATATATAAAACAACCTGAAGATTACATTCAGGAAGGTAAAAAAAACCAAGGTGTGTCTTCTAAAGAAGTCCCTTTACGGACTTAAGTAGTCTCCCAAGCAATGGTATAAGCGGTTCGACTCTTTCATGATCAAGCCAAATATAACCGATGTGAGTATGATAGTTTATCTATTTTAAGCAGAGTGATGGTCTGACATATTTGCTGTTATATGTGGTTGATATGCTGATTGTTATGAGAAATAAGACACATGTTTAGAAGCTTAAACCTCAGCTCAAAAAGAAATTTGACATGAAGGATTTGGGAGAAGCCAAGAAGATCTTAGATATGGAGATCATTCGAGACAGAGGCTCAAGCAGACTTTGGCTATCCCAGGAGAACTATGTTCTCAAGGTGTCAGAGAGATTCAACATGGCAGAAGTAAGACCAATCACCACTCTTTGGTAGGTCACTTCAAATTATCTTCCAAGCAGTGTCCACAATCACCGGAAGAGGAGGAGATGTCTCGAGCCATATGCTAGTGCGGTGGGATCACTCATGTATGCTATGGTCTGCACTAGATCTGACTTAGCCTATATAGTTAATACAGTAAGTCGGTTCATGTCAAATCTCGGAAGGCAACATTAGGAAGCATTGAAGTGGGCGCTACAATATCTGCGAGGGACTGCGAGACTAGGTTTGGTGTTTCAGATATTGCAAATGGAGAAGCCTAGAGAACTACAAGGCTGACGCAGATTATGCAGGAGATCTTGATCAGCGAAAATCTACGATGGGCTATGTGTTCACAGTACCTGAGTGCACCATAAGTTAGAAGGTAGAGTTGCAAAATACAGTTGCTCTTTCAACGATAAATGCGGAGTACATGGCTGCAGTTAAGACGTCAAAGAAAGCTTTGTGGTTGAGAGGATTAGTTGAGACATTTAGTATCATATAGGATTCAGTTCAAATTCATTGTGACAGTCAGAGTGCGATTCATCTCACTAAAGATCACAAGTATCATAAGCGGATGAAGCACATTGATATAAGGTATCACAATATACGTCAGTGTGTCATGAATGATAAGGTGATCGATTTGGTAAGATCAACACGAAGAACAATTCAGCAAATATGATGACGAAGACCATCCCGGTGGAGAAGCTCAGAGCATCTCTAAATTTCATCAAGGTTCTCCAAAGGTAAAGTAGCAAACGGGCTCTTGGGAGAGAGCTATGTGAAGTTACATTATCAAATCACGTTAAATCTTGTGTTCTTTAGTTATGTGATAATTTAGTTTCAATTGCTTGTTAGTGGTAAATCTTCTACGTTTTCGCTTCTGCTGTCGAGTCATCAACTCGGTGTTTCTCTATTATTTGATCGGTGATAGATCATTAACATCTCTTGCTCTTCTTTGATGCCGCTTTTGGCGGGTAGACATGATAGCTTTACAGAGCAATAGGGATATTATCCATTATCCCACTAGCGCGAAGTCAACTGCACTAACTTGAAGTACATCAAAAATTATTCATTGCTCTCCACCAGAAAGCAAATGTCTAGTGGAGATAAAAAGCAAAACAAAACCAGTACCTTGCGTGCATCCAACTGAAACAATTGTTCTTTGCCTGGTAAATTTCAGAAGTTTCTGCGAAAATGGCTCTTTGGGGGTTCTGTTGTAACATGTGAAGGACATGTTCATCATGAAAGGGAAAATCAATATGTAAACAAAAATAAAAATAAAATTAAATGGAGCACTTGTGTATATAAGGGATACTACTTATAGGGGAATAGATATTTCCACCCCAAAGAATGATGAAGGCATCCAAAATTATTACAAGTATGCTATTATTTTTTTACAATTTCACCCTTAATGAAAAGTTTAAAATGTCCTTTTCTTCTTCCGCCTTCTCCCTCCACTTCTTCTCCCCTCCTCCCCCCCTCCCGGCCTCCCCCTCCCCTCATCGACCTCCCCGCTCCCCCTCCCCTCCTCGGCTCTCCCCTCCCACCGATCTCCTCCTCCCCGACTCTTCCCCCGCTCATCCTCCCCCTTCCCTTCCCCACCTCCTCCCCCCATTGGCCTCCACCCCTCGGATCTTCCCCCAACTCTGTTCGGCCAAATCGGACAAAAACAGACTTAGTTTGTTCGGCTAGATCCGGATGAACAACTGGGGGAGATTGGGAGAGAGGAGATCGGGGGGCCGTAGGCCGGGAGGGACAGGTTGGGGAGGGGAGGGGAGAACGACTCAGAATAGGGGATGGGGAGAGGGAAGGGGAGGGGGAAAGGGCAAGAGGAGGGTCGCCAGGAGTGGGGGAGGAAAGGTCGCCGGGGGAGGAGGAGGGAGAGGGGTGCCTTCATCAATTTGGGGTGGACATTTTGGGAAGAAAAGGGGTGTCTTCATCAATTTGGGGGGTGTCTTTATCAATTTTTGGGGTGGAAATGTCCGCTCTCCTCTTATAGTGATAGTAAGATCCTTCCCTCTCCTCGTGATCGTGAAAAGACAACAAGCAAACACACAGTTTGTTGATAAGAAGCACAAGCAGAGGACTTGTAAGTACACCTAGAGGGGGGTGAATAGGTGTACGGCTAATTTAATGAACAAAACGCGAAAATTAAAACTTAAATTGCAACACACTTAATGTAACCAACGAGTGTAGCCGAATTCCCGGTGAAGGGCTCTGGACTAACTTCTCTTCATTCCTCTGAATAAGAGTTGAGGTGCTATATGAAGCTCTCGTGGTTAAACACAAGTGAGGCATACACAAACAAGCCAAGCATATAAAATATGAATGAGAAATATGAAATGATGCAAGACAGAAAGTAATAGAGAGAGTTTAGAGAAAGTGGATCAATCGCTAACACACGGATATGTTTCGAGGTTCGAGCACACAGCTCTACGTTCTCGCCTTCACACAGAAGGATTTCCACTAACTTGTCCACACAGGACTCCCACACAGGGAACCTCCACTGAGGATTTGGGGCAATACAACCGGAAGTACACAACTCCTCTCTTAATTACAAACACAACCCTACACTTAGAGGTTAGGCACAAAGCCACCACAAATCAACCTCACAAATGAGGGATAGGCACAAAGCCACACAACCAATCAACCTCTCACTAGAGGGATAGGGCACAAAGCCACCACTCCAATAATCAACCTCTACACAAGAGGGATAACACAAAGTAGGAGGGTTTACAACTTGGTGGTTTCCACAACCACAAACTATCTCTTTTCTCACAAAACAATGATCCTAATAGATAGGATAGATAGATAAGCTCAAGTGTGAGAAAACAAAATGTTTTGAATAAAGAAAATCACTTGGGAAAAACTCCAAATAGGTATAGAATATTTAGACCAAAAACAAATTTCCAAAAGACTATTTTCTTTAAATTTTCAAACACTTTAAAAACAAATAGATAATAAGAATTTTGATCCCAAAACTTTTTGCTGAAACACACTAAAAGAGTATGAAAATTTTCTCCTCGAAAAATCTTACCCAAAACCAACAATGGATGGGGTATATAAAGGCCCAAAACAGAATCTGCCCGTTGGCTGGCAGAAAGGTCTGTTTTGACCTTCCGGTCGACCGGCCAACGGTCAAAAATTTGACCGTTTAGCCTGCCGGTCGACCGCCCGGTCGACCGTGCCCAGAACCAGAGGGCAACGGCTCTCTGGCCGGTCGACCGCCCGGTCGACCGGGGCAACCCGAGAGTGGGTTGCCTTCAGTCGGTCGACCGCTTGGTCGACCGGCCCAAAGGGCTGGCCTGCGTGCACGTTCTTGTGCACGTCAGTCGACCGGTACTCTGGATCCGGTCGATCGCCAGAGCCTGGCAGGTCTGATTATAGGACTTGAAAACTGGGTTTTTAATTACCAAATAAATCTCATAAATTTTCTAAAAATTCACAAAAATAAGTTCAGTATAATACTTTGAAATACAAACATGTGTGAAAAAATTCAACACATATTTCAAACAATTTGAACCATTTTTGTAACCTAGAAATTTTGCCGAAAAATAAAATCCGTATTTTCCAAAACTTGAATTTTTGAAATGGAAAATCGTTTTGTCCAAAACTCATCCAAATACAAAAACATGATACTTAAACAACTTTTAAGCATGTTGTATATGGATATAATCTAATATACATGAAAGATATATATATCAATATTTTTGACTAAAAATCCAAAAATACGTTTTGTTAAAATACCAAAACACCAAACTCATGAAATAGACTATCAAACTAAATTTGTTTAAATAGTTGAAGCATACATGTATATAGAACAAGTCTAATATACATTAAACCATGTAAACTTGTATTGATTCAATCTATTCATGAAACCAAGATCGGTTAAACTAAAAATCGAAAACCGAAACATGAAACTTAAACAAGTGTGTGTGTTGTGAACTTGAGCATATCACACTATCTAATCTTTAACAATGGATCTAAACTAAAAACTAAATAATGTACCGAAGTCTTCTTGTAGAGCGCCATCTCCAAGTCGATTCGATCCAAACGTGATCCACCGAGCTTGACTCCAAACTAGTGCTAGGTATGAACTTGATGCTCGGGCTCTTGAATCACCATGTGAAAGGCTCCAAAATATCTTTGTTGAAGCTAGTCACCAACTAATATCTTGGTTAAATATCTGAAACTATATATCACAAGATTATTAGTAAACTATAACTACATGAGTTAATCATCATCAAAACTAGAGTGAACGGCCTCTGGGCCAACAGGACTATGGTTACACATAGTACAGTAAATATTATATATGCTTTCAGATTTTTTGGCAAACTGCTGTAATAATATCTTTTGAAAAGAAAATTCACTAAATAAAATCAATTGACTAATTATAGTTAAATGTTAAATCACAGAGGTTCTCTCTGTCTGTTATGCTTAAGGGCAAAAAATACAACTTCTCATAAGTCATTACCTTTGTGTACAACCTTAATAGGAGAGTATCAAGGCTAGATTTCTGGTTGGAGATCCTATACCTAAAACAAAGATGGGACTTTCCTTGAGTTATTCGAGAGGATTTCAATATAATCTGTTACGCAGATGAACAAAAATGAAAGGAAAGAAATGATCACGATCGTCAAAAGTTCAACTCTGTAATAGACCGAGCTGAACTTATAGAGATGCCTCTTACTGATCGGTCTTTCATGTGGTCTAAGCTCCAGGATAGACCAATCCTCGCCAGGCTAGATAAGGTTCTAGCCTCTTCTGAATGGAAAACACATTTCCCATTGGCTGCTGCTCGTTCCTTACCTAGGCCTACTTCAGACATGTTTCGCTTTTCTTGATACTAGAAAGATTGTGGTCGTCAAACGTAAAATCTTTCAGTTTAAAAAAAATATGGTTGAAAGACCCGAATTGTGCCACACTCATTAAGGAAAGTTAAGAATTCTCCTTATAATGACCAGACACCGCTGACACTCTCGCTATTAAACTTAGACGCCTATGAAAGGCTCTAAGGAAGTGGGAAAATTGTTCTTTCATATAAATCATTAACAATAAAAAAGAGATTACTGGTCAAATTTACATCTTGGAAAGAACACAAAAGGAGAGGGAGCTAAATCAGGAGCAGTTAGCAAACTTACAAACTCTTCAGGTCTGTATCCAATAAATTTACAAAAAGAAGGAGATGATGAGAAGCCAACGAGCCAGGCTCAACTAGGTAAAACAGGGAGACCTTAATATCGTCTTCTTCCACGGAACCGCTAACATGAGAAAAAGAAATAACATGATTCTTAGTCTGGAATAGAAAGGAAAAATAATATAGGACAAACACCGTATTAGAGGGACCTTCTAGGAAAACTTCAAGAATCTTTTCGGGTCTAAGAACGCCCATCAGTGGCTAGGCTGCATCCTCGTAAGCTAGAATCGGATGAGGGGTGAGTCAGATAAATAACAGATATTTGTAAACCTTTCTCTGAGGAGGAAATCAAAGCAACGATATTGGGTTTGGGGGCAGATAAAGCGTTGTGCCCGATGGCTTTCCTGTTTTCTTCTATTGTAAGTTTTGAGACATTGTCAAACCAGATATCATAATACTAATAGATTTCTTACATGAGGGGATCCTTCAGTTAGATAAACTTAATTATGCACATGTCGTGCTCATACCAAAAAAGAGTGAGTCGAAGGAAGTAAGAGAGTTCAGGCCTATTAGTGTCTTGAATGCCTTGGTAAAGATCATCTCCAAGGTGCTGGCTAACAGACTAAAGGACATTTTAGAGGACTCGATAGACAACTACCAAATAGGGTTCCTAAAAAGCAGGAATACCCTAGATTTAACTGTGACCGTTCATGAAGTTATCCAATTCTCCAAACAAAATAAGTTCCTGGGGTTTTATGTTAAAGTTGGACTTTGAGAAAGCATACGACACAGTGGATTGGGACTGCATTCTGGAAACACTACGCTCTGGGGGATTTTCGTCTACATGGATCTCTTGGGTCAAGCTTTGGTTACGATCCGCTAAAGTGAGAGTACTGGTGAATGGCATCCAAAGAAGGGAGATTTGGTGCAAGGGGGATCTTAGGCAGGGGGACCCCTCTCTCCTCTGCTTTTTGTGCTAGTGGCGAAAAGCCTGCACCATATGATCACCAAGCATCAAGGAAAAGGTCTTATTAAGGGTTTGGGAAGCCGAGATGAAACAAACAAAGTAATCAATCTTCATTATGCAGATGATATCCTAATCTTCGGGAGGCTAAGTCTACCACAAGCGATGATACTTAAATGGGTCTTGTTGTGCTATGAGAAGTGGTCTGGACTTAAATCAACTAGCACAAAAGATCTCCGATTTTCTTGGGGGAAATATCAGCTAATAGGTTCCTTCTCTCACTGGTCTTTAACTGTCCAGTTCAATGAATGCTAATCATATGTGGGACTATGACTCACTTGTGGCAGGCTTAAGAAGCTACACTAGAGACCGCTCATAGAGAGGATCCAAAAGAGATTAACAGGATGGAGAGGTAACATGCTCTCTCTCGGAGGTAGGATCACAATGATTAATGCAGTAGTTTCAGCCATCCCCGTGTACTTCCTATCATTTTCCTTACTTCCTATATGGTTAGAAAGGGAGATGGACCCCTTAAAAGAAAATTTATGTGGGGAGAAACTCAAAAGGAAGGATGGGCCTTATGCTTGGTCAATTGGAAATGGGTGTGTAAACGCAAGAAATTAAGTGGTTTAAGGGTCATCAACTTACAAGATTTCAACAATGCTCTACTTCTCAAATGGTGGAGAAAATTGTTTGACAAACCAACTCATAAATGGGCAACACTACTATCCTACAGCTATCGCCCTCTAATAGGATGGTAGTCGGATAGATGCATCACCAAGACATTTCTCTCCCTTCTCTAGAAAGGAATGAGCACTGTCAAGGACATCTTCTTCCTAGGAATCACAAAGAAACTAAACAACGGAAGAGGTATAAGATTTTGGAAAGATAAATGGTGCTCGAATGGGGACGCTATTCTCTGAACTTTTTTCTCGAGCTCAAGATCCTGTAGGACCAGTCTTTTGTTGGGATTTAAAGTCGAACAAATAGTCCCACATCGGCTAGACGTGGGGATGGTCTTGGGTTATAAGGATTTGGGCAACTCCACCTAAAAGGCTAGTCTTTTGGGATGGAGCCCCGGTCCTTCAATTGGTATCAGAGCCATGCCCCGAACTTAGTAGTGTGTGTGGGTGATGTTCGAAAATGTATAGATCCCCCCAATGGCGCAAAAGACGCAATGGGGCTTCCCACCCACTGGCGCAAAAGGCGCAATAGGCCCCTGTGAAGCTGTGTTGGCTCTCGAGAAATTTGGCAGTGGTACTCGTAGAGGAGTGACCGTGGTCCTCATAGAGGAGTGACCAGGACTGCAGGTACTTCACATAAGGCGTGCTCCCTGTCCCACGCAGTGAAGAGTTGGATCTCGATGGAGCATTTGATCTTCATGTACGAAGATAGTTGAGCTTGCAGGGAGACTCTTTGTTCAAGGGGGGATTGTTGGGATTTAAGGTCGAACAAATAGTCCCACATCGGCTAGACGTGGGGATGGTCTTGGTTTATAAGGATTTGGGCAACTCCACCTAAAAGGCTAGTCTTTTGGGATGGAGCCCCGGGTCCTTCACCTTTCACACTGGTCTGACACCGATTGGAACATTTAAGTACCTTACTTGAATTAAGTAGAAGATATCAGCAAAAAGGATGAGCTAATTAAGTAGAAGATCCTCCGTTCTGGGAATGGGACCCTAAACAGATTTTCTCAGTGAAAAATGCCTACATTAGATTGAACGACGGGGGGGCTCCGATATCCATATGCTAAGGCCATATGGAATGCTAAGGTGCCACTTAAAATCAGGGAATTCCTTTGACTAGTCATCAATGGAACCCTTATAATGTGGGACAATCTTATGAAAGGGGCAGGCAAGGGCCTAATGCTTGTATTATGAGTGCGAGGGACGAGGAATCCATTAATCACATGTTCTTTCATTGTTCGTTTCTAATGCTTGTATTATGAGTGCGAGGGATGAGGAATCCATTGATCACATGTTCCTTCATTGTTCGTTTACTCGGAGCGTCTGAAGAAGTTGGTGCAACGCCTGAGAATGCACCCACAGCTATCTCCTATTTTTTTTAAAAAAAATTGGTCATCTTGGAGATATACGTCCTTCAATAAAAATGAAAGGATTATCCGGGATTTAGCAGTGACTGTTATTTCTGGGGATTTGGAGAGAACGAAACAATAACATATTTAATGAATCGACCAGATCATCTGTCCAAACTTTCTATATCTGCTTGTCATTTATATCTTATTGGTTGAACCTCCTCTCAGGTACTTCCAGAGAGATGGCGAGGTCGGCTCTGGAGCACGCACAGATGGGGGACGTCTTCGACAGCTTATCAGAGGAGACTCAAGGTGAGAGATGAAAGCAACTCGGACATCATGTTACCAGAGACATATTTGGACTCCTGATTTTTTGGCTCTCAAATTTCATCCTGACTTTTGCTACAAATGTAGTCTGTATTTTGTGTCACGGAAGTTCTGATACTATCAGTCGGTTACCTTATCATTTTCACTGAACTTTTTGTATATATTGTTCCTCTGGTATTGCACGTGCAAAACTCATTAGTTTAGGAGGATTTGTTGCATTATATTATATGTTTGTATGGATGTTTTCATTAAAAGATTTTTAATGAAATGTGAGGGGCCTTTATAGCTCATCGTTTATTCTCAAAAAAAAAAACTGTGAACTTGCAATATAACATGTGAAGTCTCATGTTGTTAAAATATAAATACATGAACCCTCACTACAACTTTGAAGTTTTAGTGCAGTGACAGAGATTTTAATGAGGCACTAGAGCAACTCAGGTTTAATTCCCACAAACACACATTTAAAAAGTGGATTTAAAACAAAAATTACCACTGTAAAAAAAAAATCTTAGATAATGATGATGTTGTCTGTTGAAAATTTAGCGTGAATAAAAGAAAATAATTAGCCAAAGAAAGGAAATGAAACTATTGTATAGGAACCAATCAAAACCAAATAAAGTGGACACAACCCAAATGTAGTGGGCAAATTGAGTACTGTAAACTGCTCACGGAGTCATAATCAATAAAACCACATGCTCATCCTTTCTATATTTCCTTTCTAATTTAAATTTATCTATGTAATCTGTATTTATTCATCTTTTTGTATGGCAAAATTGGGGACGTTACCCACAATGCACCACTAGTCCAAGATATGGGATGGAGGCCATCAACTCATTAAGGTCACCACCTTTACGAAGCTGACCACCAGGCCTTATACCTACATATCAACAGTGTAATATGTGTTAGATTTTGACTTAGCAAAACTTTAGTTTTATTGACTAATTCAAACGTTTAACTAATTATTAATTAACTCCAGATTATCAAGTCTCATAACTAACTACTAGGCTTATAATTCTCTAACCAACTGAGTTACTCTAGCCTATAAATAAAGCCCTTACCTTCATTGAAAAAGATCATCTTTCTCTTCTTCTCCTCTTGAACTTTCTCTCAGTGAGAACGTTCATTCTTCTGAGATCTACTCTATGAGAAGGAATTCAATTTTAAAGATTTTTCCCTTCTATTTTTAATTTTGGGCAATAATTTCTCATCTGAGCAGAGGTCTGGGATAAAGCTCGATCCTAAGTGTTAGTGATTTCGAAAAGTTTTTACTTCTAGTTGATGAGGCCAATCCAACGTCCAAACGATAGGGCGGATCATTTGTCTTCTAAGACAGTGCATGACATGACTACATCTCTTAGGCTAGCTATCTTACTATATTTGTTCTTATTTTGAAATAATTGCATGATTAGGGATTGATATAGATTTAATTGATCTTATTCTCTGAGTTTAAACAATTATTAAATTGTTGCATTATTTTTTATTTTATGAAAATAGTGAATAAACTATAACAATCTAGAAGACAAATGAAAATTTGTAAAAAAATCAATATATTTCAAATATGTATTTCCTAATTATATGTTTCATGCAATCTGTGGATTACAAAATAACTTTCATGCAACTTGTTAAAATCTACTAACAAACAATATCCCCAAACTTAGGATTTTTTTCCTCTGATTGGTTTTGAAGGTACGGTTCAATTTGGTTAGATTGATTTGTTGATTGAAGAGTTTCATATTGTGCTAATAATTTTATGATTTTTTCTCTTATTTTGTTGTAAAGATTGGATCTTTCTGCCGATTTATGCGGTATAGTTGTTTTGATGTAAAGTATTGCTTGGTAGTAAGTAGTTTGTTTACTGAAGATTTTTCTCTAGTTTCTGTAAGAAGGCAAAATTCACTAATTGATAACAAAGTGCTTGCTTGTTGATAGCTCAATTCAAATCCTATTAAAATTAGAAGCAGTAGAAAATTTGAACTTCAGCACGCATTGGAGTATTAAAATAGGAAGGTCTTTAAAAGGGATTTGCTATGATATGTAAGTAAAAAACAAACTTAGGGATTATTGGAGTTATTGATTCATTACATTATTGCTTTGTTATTTTACCTCAAAGAGAGTATGATGTTCTTGTAAGATATAGGGTCTATATATTTTAATTAGCATAATATATCACTGATGTTTTGTGCCCATGACTTTTATGTGCTTGTATGCAAGTATGTTTTATGTCAACTTTGTTATGCTTCTTTGATTTTTTAAAATATTTCGTTGAGATTTTTCTATTTAGTCTGAGTTGAGTATGATCCTTGATGTTGAGACATGCCTGTGTATACATAGGTAAAGTTTATCACTTGAAATCAGTGCTATATTGTTGATCCCATAGTCAACGTCCCTCGTCACTTTAAAAGTAACTATAAAATTAGAATTTCTTGGTAAATTTCACAAAGACAATCTGAAGAATCAACTTTGTTTTGAAGATTTGAGTGGAGTTCATCAACTCATTAATTTTTAATTAAATTGCTAAATATAGCTGAATCATGTGAATCTAAAGCATATATTTTGTAAAAGTTATAGAGAAAATACTTTTATTGCAGCTTTAAGAAGTAATACAGACAATATGCAGTGGATACGTATAATGTAACTTAATTAGTACAAAATAGCATAATTCATATGTTATAGCTATTTCAAGAAAGTGTATTGGAAGAACTTGACATAGCATGTTGGAAGACGTTGCCTTTATGATCTTGATAGTGTTTGAAATATGTGTTACTTGTTCTTAACATGATTTATATCTTCTTGGATTGTTTTGATATATGGGTGAATTATTTGTGACATTGGTGTATGTTAGTTTTCATATTATTATAACAAGTTAATCATAGTTTATTACACCCTTCTATGTTTTCTGTATTACATAGTAAACTGAATTTGGTATGAATAGTTTTTTATAGAAAATTATTTATAAAAGTTGTCATATCTTAGAAAAATTATTTTCTATGACTAATTTGGTATTAAAAGAATTTACTATATATTAAGTTAGTGTAATCATTTATAAAAATTTCTTCCAATATGACTAGTTTGATGTATCCTAATGAGATTAGGAGCCTATAAATAAATTTTACTTCGATAATCTTCATGACAATATGCTAATAGTTCAATGTGATTGCGAATATATGATGACTCATGATGACATGTTTGTAATTTATGAATTTGCCACATATTTCTGATGTATCTAGTTCTATTGGCTTTGATTACTCAGATAATCTTGTAATGTAATATTTATTATTTGTTGTTACCCAATATATTCTTGTGAAAGCCTCGCTTGCCTAATATGGGTGTTGTACTGACTGGTTATTTACTCGGTAGAACAAGCATATAATTCTTACTTATTTACTATGTCATTTGATTTGTTAAACATGGTTGTATTTTTCTATGACACGAAACATTGCTATGATTATTATCAAACAAGATCCTTACATTTTTATTTTGCATACCTAAATTTAAAAGCTACTTGTATAAAATGACAAGTCTTTGAAATTTTTGTTAGTGGTGGACAAACTAGATGAATTGTTGCTTGACCACTTAAGTTTATATTAGTAATAGATGACTATGTTTTTGTTCCTTCTCCTAAACCATCACCAATTGATTCTTCTTTGACAAACCTAAATTACAAGAACAAAATTTTGTACACTTTAGTGTTGTTGGAATAGGCGTAATAGTACAAGAAAATTAAAAGGTAAATAATTTCTCCAAAATTCATACAACTGGTGTTTAACTAAGGAAGAGTACTAAACATGGTTCTGTAATTAAGGAACGCCAAGAGCGGATAACCTCTAACCTGAGTTACGACGACCTGACGAATTAGACTAGTAAATTAAGATTTTAACTAACCCAATAATTCTACGATCTTTTATTAAATGTCTCATCAGCCTATGTTAACCATAACTTTAAAAGTGATGTTGTTATTTAGTTTATAACCATAACTTTTACACCAATATTTAGACATATTTGAATCTATTTAGGATTCATCTTGATTACATATTATGGTTGGGTTGAGATTTAGCCATCTTTCTGTAGGTCACTTAAAGGGGGGTGAATACGTGACGTGCTAATCAAATGTCAAACAAATAAGGAATTAAAAATTATTTTGCAAACTAAACAAACACACAATGTATAACCAAAGAGTGAAGCCGAATTCCCGGTGAAAGGCTCTAGACTTCTCCTCAAGATTCCTCTAGATTAAGAGTTGAGGTGCAACTATAACTCTCTTGATTGAATACTAGTGTGAGCACAAATACAAACAATATCAAGCATATAAAGATGTGAACAATATGAGAGCATGCAAGAAATCAAATAATCCCAAATATCTATATCAATTACGCACAAGTAAATATCAAGTATGAAATAGATGAGCACAAATATAATACGCATGCAAGACATAAATACAAGTGAGAGAATGAGAATCAATCGCAAACAAGGAAGAATTGTTTCGAGGTTTGATCCACCTGCTCTACGTCCCCGCCTTCATCTCAATGAAGAATTTTCATTATACTCGATCCCGCAAGATCACTCGGTGTTCAATACTTTAACACCTACAACGAGCTCCCTCAAGAACTCTTGGACTCACAAGCCCCTGACTTGTTCCCGCAAGAACAATACACCACACGACCCCGCAAGTTCGCCAAGTCCGCAACCTCTAACTTCTCCTTAATACAAAGATGAAAACTTTGTGATCACTTCTTGATCACAAACAAACACTCTCACATACAAGGATCCCTATAGGATGGATATAGCAATGGATAGCTCAAGCTTGTGTGAGTAAAACTAGATAGAATTAGAAGTGAAAAACTCAAAAAATTCTTTTGAAAAAGATCAAGATAAACACTCTTGATAAACTCTTCTTTTGATATGGAAGTTAAGCACAAAAACTTGTTGGAAAAACTATGTAGAGATAGAGCTCTAACTTGTTGAAAAACTGTCCAAAAGACCCAATTTTATAGGCGGTCAAAAATTAGCTGTTACAGGCCAGTCTCACCTGCCGGTCGACCGGCTGGTCGACCAGCCATCGGTCAAATTTCTGACCATTAGGGTTTCCGGTCGACCGTCCGGTCAACCGCCCTCAGGCTACAGAGAGTTTAAAACTCTCTGTCGGTCGACCGCTCGGTCGACCGCCATCCAACCGAGAGTTGGGTAAGCCAGTCGGTCGACTGCTCGATCGACCGGTCGTTCGGCCGAGGCTTGACTCTGGGATGTGCACGTTTCTGTGCACGTCGACCGAGTCATACTTCGGTCGACCGCCAGCAGCCCAGAAACAGGATTTATATGGTTGAAATCTGGATTTGAAAACTCCAATAAATTCCAACAAAACTCAATAAATTCCACAAAAATAAGTTCGTATAAATATTTGAAGCACAAATATGTATGATCAAAACTGAACATATATTATAAACAATTGAACTATTTTTGGAGCATAGAAATTAACGCTTAAACCAAAAATCGTATTTTTCAAAAACAAGCTTTCTAAATGATTTTTCCAAAACTTGTTCAAGTACAAAAATAAGATATTGAAAAACATTTGAAGTATAGTGTGCAAGAAAATGATTCAATACACATAGAGAATGAAATATACTTATTTTTGACAATAAGCTCAAATAAGTTTTGATAAATACAAAATTTTAAACACATGAATTAAACTCATCAAAAAAAGTTTCTATAATAAAAAAGCAACAATGTATATGGATAAAATTCAATACACATATGTATCATGTAAACTCGTTTTGATAAAATCTATTCATGAAACCGAAAGATGTATTCTTGAAAATCTAAAAATCAAAACTATATTTTTCAAGAACTAAAACTATTTAACCATGAAAGTAATATATAAATTTTGTGTGCGTATATGAGCTTGAGCAATCCACAAATAATTTATTTTTTACATTTTATCTAAACTAAAAATCTTAAACTTACAAATTAGGACTCAAGTTTTCTTGAAAATCTTCTCTTGAAAATCTTCTTCTCCATCTTGACTTGATCTAAACTTGATCCAAACGAGCTAGGCTCCTCTTTGAGTACTTGATGCTAACTTGAACCGTGAGCTCTTGAATCAATATGTGATATCTTCAAAACTTGACTTCAAATCTTTAGTTGAAGCTAAACACTGACTAAGATCTTGATTGTATATCTGAAATTGATTGAATATCTGAAACTTATTAAACACAAGATCATTAGTACTATAACTACATGAGTTAATCATCATCAAAACTAGAGTGATGGGCCTTTGGGCCAACACTTTCATATTTGAGGCTGATGTAAGTAATGATCGGACCATGCTATATTAGTTAGAATTGATATCCTAATTTATACTAAATCTATTATGAGAAACAGGTTAGGATTGAAAATCCTAAACATATGATTTTGATGAAGCTGTAATTCAATTGTACTACTAGTGGCATTATGTTTGCATTATGTATATTAAATAAAATTTAATCATGTGTGGGATGATTAAACTGTCTGATGTAAGTAATGATCGGACCATGCTACAGAGAGTTTAAAACTCTCTGTCGGTCGACCGCTCGGTCGACCGCCATCCAACCGAGAGTTGGGTAAGCCAGTCGGTCGACTGCTCGATCGACCGGTCGTTCGGCCGAGGCATGACTCTGGGATGTGCACGTTTCTGTGCACGTCGACCGAGCCATACTTCGGTCGACCGCCAGCAGCCCAGAAACAGGATTTATAGGGTTGAAATCTGGATTTGAAAACTCCAATAAATTCCAACAAAACTCAATAAATTCCACAAAAATAAGTTCGTATAAATATTTGAAGCACAAATATGTATGATCAAACTGAACATATATTACAAACAATTGAACTATTTTTGGAGCATAGAAATTAACGCTTAAACCAAAAATCGTATTTTTCAAAAACAAGCTTTCTAAATGATTTTTCTAAAACTTGTTCAAGTACAAAAATAAGATATTGAAAAACATTTGAAGTATAGTGTGCAAGAAAATGATTCAATACGCATAGAGAATGAAATATACTTATTTTTGACAATAAGCTCAAATAAGTTTTGATAAATACAAAATTTTAAACACATGAATTAAACTCATCAAAAAAAGTTCTATAATAAAAAAGCAACAATGTATATGGATAAAATTCAATACACATATGAATCATGTAAACTCGTTTTGATAAAATCTATTCATGAAACCGAAAGATGTATTCTTGAAAATCCAAAAATCAAAACTATATTTTTCAAGAACTAAAACTATTTAACCATGAAAGTAATATATAAATTTTGTGTGCGTATATGAGCTTGAGCAATCCACAAATAATTTATTTTTTACATTTTATCTAAACTAAAAATCTTAAACTTACAAATTAGGACTCAAGTTTTCTTGAAAATCTTCTCTTGAAAATCTTCTTCTCCATCTTGACTTGATCTAAACTTGATCCAAACGAGCTAGGCTCCTCTTTGAGTACTTGATGCTATCTTGAATCGTGAGCTCTTGAATCAATATGTGATATCTTCAAAACTTGACTTCAAATCTTTAGTTGAAGCTAAACACCGACTAAGATCTTGATTGTATATCTGAAATTGATTGAATATCTGAAACTTATTAAACACAAGATCATTAGTACTATAACTACATGAGTTAATCATCATCAAAACTAGAGTGATGGGCCTTTGGGCCAACACTTTCATATTTGAGTCTGATGTAAGTAATGATCGGACCATGCTATATTAGTTAGAATTGATATCCTAATTTATACTAAATCTATTATGAGAAACAGGTTAGGATTGAAAATCCTAAACATATGATTTTGATGAAGCTGTAATTCAATTGTACTACTAGTGGCATTATGTTTGCATGAACAAATCTTATGCGCACATGTAAATATGTATATTAAATAAAATTTTAATCATGTGTGGGATGATTAAACTGTCATGTACGGCTTTGCCTCTCCATCCAACGCTTGTTGTAATCTATTAAAACTACATTGCCTCAAATAAATGATTTTCTTATAATTTAGTATTATGATTGAGATCAAGAGACTACCTCCTACTCTCATTATTATTTGTTTATACTCCTTAACTTATAGTTATCAAGTTTTAGATTTAGTCATGTTGGACAATTTTGAAATTAAAATTCAATTTTGACTTTACAAACTAGAATTTCCCTCTAACTAAGTTTAGAGATAAATTAAATACCTATTTTGATATTTTTTAAATATTTTCAAATATTGTTTTCATTATCGAGAATTTGACCGAGATTCGTGGTTAAAAATTTTAATTTAGATTCTTGTTACAGGTCTTAAAATTGAAAAGTTATCTATTTTAATATCTCAAGCAATGAAATGATTTTTTTAAAATTACCTTATAACTAGAAAAATATTGATCTTTCTCATTTCATTACTAGCTTTTATCCAATAAGATATTTATTATTAAAACTATATCAAGTTAAAAATATCATCTGTTGATGTAACTTATTTATTAAAGTTATATTCATAACTGTCAAGATTTAAACACCTTTTATTTAAGTGTTTTTATAATTTCTAACAATA
This sequence comes from Agave tequilana, assembly GCA_038442645.1. Lineage (NCBI taxonomy): Eukaryota > Viridiplantae > Streptophyta > Magnoliopsida > Asparagales > Asparagaceae > Agave > Agave tequilana. The sequence goes on along the minus strand of JAVJIF010031418.1, from coordinate 64,703 downwards.
ATAAAATTATAAGGATATTCTTATCTAAGTTGTTGAAAATATTTAACTTCAAATTTACTATTCATTAAATTGTATATATACTCAAATTTTGAAATTATAAGTGCATCATTATATAGTAAAATATTTGAAATGATTGTTATGTTTTACATAGTCATGCACTTCAAATCTTTCTTTAAAACAGTTTACATTTTAAAAAGAACATTTTCATTTTCATTTTCAATTAAATTGAAAATATTTTCAAAATTATTTAAAATTTCTTTGAAGATTTTAAATGTGACATTTTCAAAACTAAAAGATATATAATATATACATTATATGCAAGTATTATTTGTGAAAATAAAATTGCATGTACAAAGAGGAAATTAAATTCTATATCCTAATCATTAAATTAAGACAATGGTGATTTGTTCAAGATGAAAATTTGAATACTATTAAAATATAAATTGTAAGGAAAATTTTGATTTAGTAAAACTTGAGTTGAATGACTAATTCAAACATTTAACTAATTCTTTAATTAAACTCCAGATTATCAAGTTTCATAACTAACTACTAGGCTAATAATTCTCTAACTGACTGAGCTACTTTAGCGTATAAATAGAGCCTTACGTTCATTTAAAAAGATCATCTTTATCTTTTTCTCTTCTTGAACTTTCTCCCCGCGAGAAAATTCATTCTTCTGAGGTTTACTCTTTGAGCAAGAATTCAATTTTAAAGATTTTTTTTCTCTTCTATTTTTTTTAGGGGCAATCATTTCTTATCTGAGCAGAGGTTTGGGATACCGCTCGATTCTAAGTGCTGGTCATTCCGGGGTAGTTTTTATCACTAGTTGACAAGGTCAATCAATTTCCAGGCGATAGGGCGGGTCATTTGTCCTCTAGGACAGTGCATGATACGATTACATCTCTTAGGCCAGCTACCTTACTTTAGTTGTTCTTATTTGAAATAGTTACATGATTAGTGATTGATATAGATTTAATTGACCTTATCCTTTGAGTTTAAACAAGTATTAAATTATTGTATGATTTTTTATTTTATGAAAATAGTGAATAAAATATAACAATATGGAATCACCACGACATTCAATTGGAAGCAAAAGCATCAAGCCTCCAGTGCCATCAAAAAATCGAAGACTTGGCAAAAATGCTTTTAGTACATCTCATATTTCAGCATTGTGAAAGCTTCAGTCTAGTACTCAGACTTGAGATAAAGCATGGAGGAGTTGGGATATTTTATTAAAGATCAAGCGAAGATGAGATTTAATTTCCACCTTGATATTTCTTAGAAGCAACTCATTTTGACATATTAACACTGGTAATCATGATCTGAGAATGTTTCAAAAGGAGAATCTAACCTACCTTTAGAGGTCAAAGATAGTGAGGTATCAAAGAGGAGATGTGCGACTCCTTATTGTGTGATGATCAACAAGTAATATTTGGTGTCCTGTAGCCTCTCTCTAGTCGAAGTTTACTAGTGTCTTTAATTTTTCTCTTGCACATATGTGTACTTCGAAACTCTATTGTTCGAGAGGATTTTATGATGTTATTTTATGCATTTACTGGTTGTTTTCATTAAAAGCTGGTTTTTTTTAAGTTCACCGTTTACTCTTAAAAAAAATATATTTGATGTAGTATAGTAAGCATGAAATTCAAAGTATGCCCTGTGATTGGATTTTAAGGTGGAAGCTTGTGCAATATGCCCACGGGCACCATATGGATCTCTTATCATCCCACAGACTGGTTTTTATACTCGCGTGATGTTAGTTTTCAGTACATAATCTACTATATAATTACTTTTGGTGTTGTTATATTGGTAATAAACCCTAGTGTTTGAAATATCTTGGATTATATCGTTTTACTTTTACTGCTCTAATATAATGGCTTAGTTGTTGTTGTTTTTGTTGCTCTAATATATATTTGCTAATTAAATGGGAATATTGACAAAACGTTTCGCTCCATAATTTATAATTTTATTTTTTCAAAAAATAAAAGAAGAAGAAGAAGAAATGGAGGAAACCTCAATATTTTATCTCATGATCTACATAGAACGATATCCAACATGCACATTCGTCTTTTTCGCTTTCACAGTCAACATCAAGTGATATTAGAGCTTCGGCAAACGCTCCAACAATGGCTGGAGATGATGAAAAGCAGTCCAGCCTCTCTACGAGAATAAGCACTGTTGAAGGGAGACTTGGCGCTCTTGAATCGATCATGGACAATATTGTCCAAGAAATCAAGAGGTTATCTCTCATATTCGATAATCGAAGTCTTATCGATGGTGCCTGCCGAAGAGGGTGTGAACGTTCATCGAACAATCTTCCTCTACTACCTCCACCACCATCAAGTAATTCTCATCCACTACCTCCACCACAACAATTTCCTTTCCAACGATCACCCCCGCTTAAACAATCATGTCAACCATCACCACCACCAAGATGTCCTCAATGACAACTTTCTTATGAAGATCTTATCAACGAGGAAGAACTCATCAACACCTTCTATCCTGAATACGATTTTGAAGACGAAGGTTATGATGGAAGGATGGCATAAGGGCGAGGCCCCTAGGCAGATGGCGAATCTTAATCCTAACAGAAGAGAAGGTTTTTTTTTCTAACTTAGATAGGAGAAGAGAGGACCCAAGCCCTAACAAGTATAGCACGAAGATCAAGATTCCTTCTTTCAGTGGGAACCTTATCATCGAGTCCTTCTTGGACTTGGTCTATGAAATAGAGAAGTTCTTTGACATGGCTTACATCTCTAAGAAAAAGTATGTCAAGTTTGTGGCGTACAAACTCAAAGGAGGAGCGAATGCATAGTGGGACTGGTTGCAAATCACAAGAAGGCGTCAAGGCAAACCACCTGTGATGACATGGTGACGCATGAAACAACTTCTTCAAAGTAGATTCCTTCCACACGATTATCAATAGATTTTTTTCAACCAATTTGAGCAATGCAGATAAGGCCCAAGAACTGTTGCGGCGTATACAGAGGAGTTCTACCGCCTTTCGTCGCGATGCGATCTATCCTTGACAGAGAAGCATCAGACTTCAAAGTACATCAACGGGCTAAAGTACTTCATCCAGGAACATGTGAAAATCCAAGACGTGTTCTCTGTCGACGAGGTACAGAATAAAGCAATGAAAATTGAGAGGTCGCAGAGCAGAGCTTTACCTTTCAAAGGAGCAGCAGAACGGATATCCAACAACACAAGAGTTCAATAAGGTTCCACATCAAGCGAATGGCATCCAGCCCATAAGGTGTTGACACCCCTTCAGCTAATCCGGCGAGGCAACAACCCCCACTACAAAGGGAAAGGAGAATCTATATGCCAAGCTTGGGGTTGGCAAGTGTTATAGGTGTGGAGAATTTGGACGCAGGTCCATGAGTGCCCGAAGAGGAGGCCCATCAACATGGCGGCCTACGAGGATGAAGACGAAGTACTGATTGAGATCGAACTAGAAGATTCCGACTTTGTCAAAGAAGATTGAGAGGTAGCCACATGTGTGGTGCAGCGATTGCTATGCAACCAAAAGAACTCTGACACTACATAAAGGCATCAGATTTTTCTACTCAAGGTGTCAATAAAGAAAAAGATATACAATCTCATCGTTGATAATGGCAGTTGTGAAAAAATCGTCTCTACTACATTGATGGACGATTTGAAATTAGAGACAGAGTCACACCCTCATCCATACACCATTGGGTGAATAAAGAAGGGCCCCTACATAAAGGTAATTAATCTTTATCAAGTCCCTATTTCAATTGGCAAGTTTTATCAAGATTCAGTTACCTGCGATGCTGTTGATATGGAACTATTGGGATGACTATGGCAACATGGCATCGATGCTACCCATCGAGGCAAGAGGAACATTTGCATTGTCAGTTGGGAGGGCAAGGGAATTGCCGTGAAGCCTATTCCACCACCACTGAAGACGACTAAAGAAGATAAGCCAAAGTTCACATCGATATGCAACCGAGGTGAATTCTTGGTGGAGTCCAAGAAGACAAAATAACGATTTTCTTTAGTTGTCAAAGAAGAAATCGACCAAACAATTGAAGTTCCTGATAAGATGAAGCCGATGCTGGAAGAATCCAAAGAATAGTTCATGATGAACTCCCGGACGAACTGCTGCCCATGAGGGATGTCCAGCACCATATTGATCTGATCCCTGAAGCGAGTCTACCTAACCTCCCACACTTCCAGATCAATCCAAAGGAAAGTGAAGTTCTAAGGAAGAAAGTCGAAGAACTGACTCAGAAGGGGCACATCAGAGAGAGCATGAGCCATGTGCGGTGCCGGCCCATTTGACGCCAAAAAAAGGATGAAAGCTGGAAAAAAAAAGCATGGACAACCGTGCCATCAATAAGATCACCATCCGATATCGATTTCTGACTCATCTTAATGATATGTTGGATCGGTTATGAGGGTCATGCATGTTCAAAAAAATTGATCTGAGGAGCAGCTACCACCAAATTCGTATTAGGTCGGGAGATTAGTGGAAGACGGCGTTCAAGACTCCATAAGGATTATACGAGTGGATGATCATTCTCTTTGGACTATCCAATGCATCGGGCACTTTCATGGGAATGATGAATCAAGTGCTTAAGCCTTTCTTGAAAGAATTTGTGGTTATCTACTTTGATGACATCCTAATCTACAGTTCAAGTGAAGCCAAGCATCTCCAACATCTACAAGACGTGTTCATAGTGCTTCAAGCCAATGATTTATATATCAACCTGAAGACATGCAACTTCATGACTACAAGCTTGATATTCTTGAATTTTATTGTTAGTTCATAAGGAATCCATGTAGACGAGGAGAAAGTGAGGGCAATGAGATTGGCCTGCACCCAAGAGTGCTACCGAAGTAAGAAGCTTTCACGGCCTAGCTACTTTTTGGCGGTGTTTCATCTAAAACTTTAGTAGCTTGGTAGCACCCATGATAGACTATTTAAAGAATAAGGGATTTTTCGTCTGGACTGATGAAGCTGGAAGAGCTTTTGAACTCATCAAGGAAAGGCTTACTAATGCCCCTATCTTAAGCCGTTTCAAACTTTGATATGGTATTCGAGATATAGTGTGATAATTGCAGAGTGGGCATTAGAGCAGCACTCTCACAGAAAAAGAGACACATTGTCTTCCTCAGTGAAAAATTAAATTAGACACGGCAAAAGTGATCTATATATGAATAGGAGGTATATACAATGTACCGTTCATTGAAGTTATGAGAGAGCTATCTTATAGCTAGTGATTACGTACTTTTTTCAAATCATCAATAATTCAATACTTCAAGAACCAAAAGCACATAAACAAGATGCACATAAGGTGGGCATCCTACTTTGAGCAATTCAATTTTGTGATCCATCACAAATCTGAAGAAGATAACAAAGTTTTTGATGCATTGAGTCGAAGAGTTTCACTGTTGGTATCGTTACAAAGTGAAATCATTGAGTTTTAATGCTTGAAGGAGCTATATACAGAGGATGAAGATTTTGCTGATATTTGAGAGAAGTGTACGTGACAACAGCTCGCACAGGATTTTCATACCTTGAACGAATTTCTTCTCAAAGAAAGTCGGTTATGTGTACCAAGGATTTCGTTGAGGGAGAAACTTATTAGAGACTTGCACGGAGGCAGACGTGAAAGGCACTTTGGGAGAGACAAGACTACGGCAAGTCTTGAAGAGAGATATTATTGGCCCCAACTAGGGAAAGATGTAACTACAATTGTAAGAAGTTGTCTGATTTGTCAAGTTGCTAAAGGACAAGCCCAAAATACGGGATTCTATACACCTTTGCTCGTCAAGATAGTTGGGAGAACTTGAGCATGGATTTCGTGCTAGGACTTCCTCGCACACAAAAGAGAGTGGATTCCATCTATGAGATAGTTGATTGATTCTCCAAGATGGCGCACTTCATTCATTGCAGAAAGACTTTTAATTCACCACATGTTGTCAAGTTATTCTTCCAAGAGGTTGTATGACTACATGGAGTGCCGAGTTTCTTTGTTTGGATCATGACAGCAAATTCTTAGCCACATTCTGGACTACTTTTTAGAGAAAATTTGACACATTACTGAAATATAGTAACACGGCACATCCTCAAACTGATGGCCAGACGGAAATTGTCAACCGCATCGGCAATCTGTTGAGAAGCATATATGAAGACAAGTCAAAAGCGTGGGATCAAGCTTTCCCACAAGCGGAGTTTGCTTATAATAGCTCAATCAACAGCTCAACAGGTATATCACCCTTTACAATTGTCTATAGGAAGGCACCTCATCATCTCTTAGACTTAGCCAAGTTGCCCATTGAAAAAAAGTTTAGTAGTGCAGCTAGCGCCATGGCAGAACAAATACTATTCAAGAGGAGGTTCGATTAAAATAGGAGAAATCCAATGTGAGGTATAAGGCCGCAGCTGACAAGAAGAGGAGAGAAAAGATCTTCAAAAAAGGGGACATGGTAATGACATATTTGAGAAAAGAAAGGATTCATGTTGGGTCCTACAACAAGTTGAAGCCAAGGAAGTATGAGCCGTTCAGAATTGTAAGGAAGATTAATGATAATGATTACATTGTAGGTCTTCCAAGCGACATGGCAATGTCCAAAATGTTCAACGTGGAGGATCCCCATGAATATTACCCTACCAAGAAGCTATATCCAGATGATAACTTGAGAACGAGTTCTTTTGAAGAGGAAGGGACTGACGTAGGAGATCAAGATGAGAACGGCTGATTAAGTTACCTGTCGACAACTCCCTTCAGCTGTCAACAGGCTTTCACAAAAACTCAGTAGTTTACAGACCAGTTAACAGCACTCTTCACCTGTCAATAGGCTTTTACAGAAAGTCAGGGGATTACAGACCTGTCGGAAGCACTCTTCAGTTGTCGACGGGCCTGCTGCATTTTAGAGTTTTCTAGTTTGTTTAGGAGTTATTTTTCTGGGTCTATTTTGAATTTCATTTTGTTTTATTTCTATCTCTTTATTTTAGCTTCCTACTTAAAGTAATATTCTTCTTTTATTTTCCTATATAAGGCCATTGTATTCTATGTTTTATATCACTCAATATCATTTGTCTTTTTCGCTTTCCCATTCTGCATCACATATTTAATTAGTTTATTTGTAACCATCATATTAAGTGCTTTCAATTTAAGTGCATATTAAATTATGTGATCCTACTTGTTAAATATTATGTGCTACTATAAAAAGGCTTCTAATTGTTGCCACCTGCGATCTATTAGTACTGAATGCTTATTAAATTTATGGTATAATCGTTGTGGCAACTTCTTTATAAACTAATTATGGATTTGCAGTGATATATATTCTTAATCAAGTACATATGCATGGCATTGTGAATTGTTTTATAATGCATATGATATATGGTAATTACATGATTAAGCAGGCTATTTCCTTCTTTCAACCGAATAAGTACCATTTGAATTATAATTACATATTTGCATGCTTAAAGAGGACAATATAAATTCGTGTTATTGATTTCTTTCTTCCTATGTATTGCATCACAAATCAAAAGTATATTTTTTTCTCACCATTATATACATTATACTGATCATTGACTCCTGAATATTTGACATATGTTAATAAATTGCCTTGTTATATGATAAAATACACATGGAAAATTGATTTTAAGAGTCAGAATTATTTTATACTTTCATCGTTCACATCTGAGATCATGTAACAGATATTATTTATGCTCAAATTAGGGGAAATTTTATTCTTTTTGGCTATGATATTTAATTATTATTATTGGGTTACTAATCCAATAATCGTCCCCTTTAAGGTTTTGAAAAGACCAAGGATGATATCGATGGTTCTAAAATACTACAATGATATCTTGTTAACCTTATCATGCAATTTAAAACCTTCATAATGACTGAAATAGTAGATGCTTAATCTTGCTATATGCTCTATGTATTTAATAGCTATATTTCAGATATATCTTAATTACATGTGATTAAAACATGACACTACTTGTGCATTCAATGACATTATTGCAAGTATAGATTTCTTAATTATTCATTATCAAATTAAATATATATGCTTTGTCATCAATACTTGAATAATCAAATTCAATATATATGCTTTGTCATCAATACTCATTGACTTTGTCACAAATCATTATGAAATTATTTGTTTACTTTTGAAATGAAGACAACAGTAAAATTTCATAATTGCCTTATAATCTCATATTGCTCCCAAATAGGGGAGACTCTAACTATCACCACTTGAAAATAAAAAGCAGATAAGCTATGATTTGATCCTGGACTTTCTAAAGTCTGATTAAACAAAGGGTCTTTCTAAGAGTGTGGTTCTAGATACATCAAGGGAGATATGGTTAAATCTATAAATTAGAGCACTCACAGCAGGAACACAATCTTCTTTATTGGCGAGTTATTTCCATGAAAGAGGTTCAATGTGGTAGAAATAAGATAGACTGGTGATACTTGTTTGGAGCATCAAATAGGAAATGTTTATATCTTATTTATAGCATTGTGTAGCTACTACCCTTTCTTTAAACGATGCTCTTATGATACAGCTAGTTAGGTTGAGATAAACTCTTAATAAGTCCAATGAACGAATTGTAGAGGATATAATATTCAGTTGTAGTACCCTTAGAGGACTTACCTATGTGAGAAGAATCATGACGGTCACAGTTAGGGATAGGGTTGACTGATTGGGAAAGGGATAGTGTGGTAGATTGCACAGATATTATGTAAAAGAGATAAGGTTTAGAATCAACCTTAGTGCTTGATCATTCCACAAATGTATTTCAAATAGTTAATATACCCTTTCTATCTCCGTTATAGCATGGGCTATACCGAGTCGATTCTCAGGAAGAGCTTGCGATGGAAGCGTTACGGTTGGTAGTGAAGATAGAAAACGAAGATTCTTCTTTGTTTTAAAAGAATAAAAGAATTGTGGAAAAAGAAATGAAAGAATCGGTGGAGTTGTGCATGATGGAAAATGAAAAGAAATCAAATGGAGATTTGCTTGGAAATAAAACTAAAAGAAAGAAAACTTTGAAGAAGATTTTGAAGGTGGAGAAAACCATGACTAGCTAACCTTACTACCTTGCTAAAAACTTACTAAACTCCGTGATGGTGAATGCGTGCCTCATGTTGATTCATCGGCATATGTTTGTCTTGCGTGTTGGTCTAATTACTTTCCCACTTTGATGACGGGTGATCACACTTGGACTTGTCTTGTAGACTCATAGATGTCATTGGCCTACAAGATAGACTTTCAATAATGGAATCAAAAGAGCGACACACAAGGGATGCTAATGAAGAAGATACAACATTCATTAATGAGAGTAAAGAAGTTGTACAACAAATAGCATATGTTTGGTGATCCATCTCCATGTTCCATCAAGGCACTTGTTCTAAAGACAAGGCTCTAAATGAGGCACACATGAATCATATGGAGAATTACAACAAGAATTTGCCAAGCAATGAAAGTAACCCATCGGAGAAGAGAAGACCATACAACTTGCAAGATTAAAGATAGCAATCACCCATGAGTTAGTAGTTAGCAAGGTTAGTGGTTAGCTAGTTCATGTTAGAAATTAGCTACTAGCCATTACAAGAAAAGCAAAAGCAAAGCATGAATAAAAGTGCAAGTAAAGTAAAGCTAGAAGTAAAGAAAGCAAGAATTACTAGAAAATGCTCAAGTAGAGAAGAAGAGAATGGATCAATCCTTACTTCACAAGTTGTCACACCTTGGTATACACAAGCTCTCTCTCTTACAACTCTCTTTTGCAGAATTTCTAGGGAAGAAGAAGGAGATCTAAAGAACTAAATCCTAGAGAAAAAATACAAAATTACAAAGCTTTATCCTATCATCTCTCCTCTTCTGTTCAGTCTTTTTTCGAAGGCCCTGGTCCTGTATTTATAGGCCTCAGAGAGAAGTCTCCAGAACCCGGACAGGTGGCAGGAATCTGGGCCCTAACAGACTCGCAACTGCCGCAAAATTGCGGCATTCTTCTAGAAATTGCGACAATCATTAGGTTGTTGGGCAACGGATTTCTGTTGCGAGGTTGTTAGAAGTTGTTAGCCACGTGGGTCTTCTAGAAGAGTGAGCTAGCGCGTAGAATTCTCCAGATCCTGGGTTCAAACTTGGGCTCTCTTTTGGGCTTTTTAATTAATCTCTTTAATTATTGCTAATTAAAGTGATTTTGGGCCTTTTCTCATTTCAGATGTGGACCTGTAAAAAATAGAGAGAAAAGGATTAGAAATCATATTTTTATTTGTAATATGCATGAGAATAATGTGGTAAAATATGCAGAATTGAATACCAATCACACCCCCACACTTATTCTTTTGCTCGTCCCGAGCAAAACAAAGAAAAGAAAAACTATACTACCAATTTATTACACCACTTTTGCAGGTGACACGATTGCACTGAGCACGTGCAACAAGCCGTTAAACCTCTAGGTTACCCTAGAGGAGGAGTGTTGTCTCCTGAGGGTTTTCAGCGGATTACACCCACAAAATCCATAAAGAAAGAAGACAAATGTTAGTGTTTTGAAAACGCATTTTGAAAGAGAGACAAGTTTTCAAACTATTTTCGCAAAAATATAAGTGATCTAAGGTCATAAGTCCACCTATAATCATTCTTCCTCAAACTTAGTCTCTATGCAAGATCTTGTCTTCAATTAAGGTAAGAATTCAAAATTGGATTGAATATTTTATCCTTCATAAAATCTAGATAGTATGCACACCGTGACAGTGAAGATTTCTGGGATTTCAACTCTAACCATCAAGCCATTTATTTATCTATATATATATTATTTTTTTCTCTTTTTTTCTTCCCTTAGTTTAGGCTTTCTAGTTCACCCATGTAACGAGCCTATAACCGATGAATCCCAAACCAGTCGGTCTTAGGGCACCAGATGAAAAAACATCCCTCGGGTTTAAGGACTCAAGTGAAAAAGGCCACGAAACTAAGGGGATTATTTATTTCCTTTACCACCGTTAGGATTGAATAATCATGCTTCTTGAGGCACAATTATCCTGCTTAATAAGTGATGTTTTATTCACATATATATTTTTTTTATTTATATTTTTTTATATATGGCATTTTAGGTCTTTGTTTCCATCCCAAAAATGTGTAAGTGTGAAGTGCATACTAATCTAAGGCAAAAAATTCAAGATAAAAATATCTCCTCAATTTTTCTTACTTAGCCTATAATTTTAAACAAGATTTATTATTTAACTAGGTTTAAGATGTCATAATTAAGGCTTTCTTAATTTCTAAGATACATCTTAATTTCTTAAAAATAGATCAAAACTTTGTCTCTTATTTCAAAAAGTTTTTTTTTATTTTTATTTTTTTATTTCTAAAAGAAATGTAAAAGAAAGAAAATCTAAAAATTTCTAAAAGAAGTATAAAAGAAAGAAAATCTAAAAACTCTATGTTAGTAAACCCTCCCCCACACTTATTTCATGCATTGTCCTCAATGCATCATGATATATGTATGCATGAAAAAATAGAGAGGGAAGGAAAAAATTACCTTAAGGTGGTGGTTCCGGTGATGGTCTGATTGGTCCACGAAACATGGCCCAATCAATTTTGCTTTGGGTTTTGAGGAACCCACCAGAAATATCATGAATACAACCCACTAAAAAGATAAATCCATGAAGGATCTTTATTAAATATTTAACCCCATCTAATTTCCATTTTCTATAATTAATTTCGGAGTCAAATTTGTCAACCACCTTATCCCAGAATGGTGTATGAAATGATAGAATGGTTGACTTGGACTCAGGAAGGACAGGAACTAATACCGACTCAGGAAGGTGACTTAAGTCGAGTAAAGGTTCAGGAGTCGAAATGAGTTCAGGAATTGGGTCCAAGTCAAAAAGTTGAAACTCCAGTCCACATGTATTGTCCAACAATGGAATGTGACCTAATATGGGTGATATCTCTTTACTTCCAATATTAAGAAATTCTAGCTCATCACCATACAATTCTTCAAAACTAAGGTCAACATCTTCCGTCAGATTGTACAATCAGTTTCAGAAGTAAAGAGATTGTAAGAATCAAGGTCACATTCCTCATGGAGTTCAAAAAATGGAGAACTTGCCAATTTGTTAATGGGATTTTCAAAAGTATAGAATTGGGCAAGTTCAATATGATCCTCAAAGATGGGTGATTCAACTTCATTATGAATTGGAACAGGATCCAATGTAGACTCCGGGAAAAAATTGAAGTCAGGTAAAGATACCGGAGTCATTATTGAATCAGGAAAAATATTGAATCACTAAGTTGGGGTTCAAGATCACATTCCTCATGTAGTTCAATTCCACAAAAATGTGAACTTGCCAATTTATCAATGGGACTTTCAAAAGTATGAAATTGGTCAAGTTCAATATGATCATCATAAGAGATTGGTGATTCAATTTCACAATGGATAGGCACTGGATCCAATACTGACTTTGGAAATGGAGTGAAATCAGATAAAGATACAAGAGTCATTATTGGATCAGGAAGTAGATTGAATCATCAAGTGGAAGTTCAGGATCATATTCATGTTCAATTTCAATTTCAGGAAAAGGAAAACTTGCCAAAATGTCAATGGGTTTGAAGTTTGGACAAGTTCAGGTGGTTGTGCTGAAATTGAATTAAAACTACATGACTCATCGGCTTTAACAGAATGGCTAGTGACACCAGATCTGGTCAAACGGTGAGAACGTAAAGATTCAATCATCATATCTATGTCACGATTTCTAGCATTTTGAGCATAAGTCATGTCTTCAAGCATCTTTCCATAATTGATGAATTCATTGGTTGGATGAAAAGATGAAGTGTCTTGGAAGTGATAGTGAAATTGTGAGTCCATCAGATTTTGTGATTTGTGTTTGGACTCATGCATACTCATTTCCAAAATTGATGGTGTTCTATTTTGGACTGGTGGAATTGAGTATGTGTCTTGAAAATATTGTGGACTGGGAGAAGAAGAAGGGGTGGTTGGAAATTATGCTCGGGGTAAGTGAATCCCCAATGACTCGGTGAAGAGTTGAAATTATTATGGAAATTATAGTTATTAGATGGAGGTATGAGTCATATTGATTCGGATAAGGCCAACCCGGCGTATGTGGTTGGTGCATATTGTAAAACGCCGGGTTGGAATTATCCGAATATAATGGAGTCTGTGTGAAATATGGATTATTATTAGGATGGAAAGAATTATGATTGTTGAATGCCATATCACACAATGAAATACAAACAAAAAGAAACAAACAAATAAACAATCAAGAAAGAAAAAAATTCTAACCTAAGTTAGGGTAGACCTATGACCTAGACGACTCCTAACTGATTAGACCGTCCACGGGAGGTTTAGTGTAGACTTTGACTATAAGCGAATCAGCCAGGAAAGGACAAGGTTGGTGGGAGGTTTTCCGTCAGAGACGTTCCTTAATTAAGTAACCAGCAACCTTCGGGCTTTCGGCCCTCAATCCCTTTCCTAGACACTGATTTTACAAAAGTCAATTTCCGACACTTTCCCCCCTTAGGATAATCTCCTAAGTGAGTCCGAGATGTCCCTAGGGCCAACGTCTATTTTTTTATTAAATTAGGCTTGGGTTAGTGAGTGCTGGGATGGTGGTTTTCGGGCTAAGGAAAGGATAATGAAATCCCCCACCTTATCTTATTTATGGGTTAGTGCCCTTAAAATTGATTTGGTGCAAGTGTACAAGATATATAACTAGGATTCACTCAAAGCATGAAAATCAAGCAAGAGATGATTCCTAGTCTACATGCAATGCAAAACGTACCTTGCCTCCAGCACTCTTCAACAGTAAAAGTAAATGAATTGAAAAGACACGTGCCTAGAAATGCAAATGTCTAATCAATTTTTAACGTTTCAACCAATTTTTTACTGTTGTTTATTTAGCAGGAGTATGGTGAAGCATACAGGAAAAGAATTATTGCAGCAGATGTATTTTGCAGAGCTGCAAACCCTGCAGAAAAATTGTTAGGAGTTCACTCCTCCTTGCCGCAAATCTGCGGCTTTTGCCGCAATTTGCGGCAATTCAGAGGGATCCTGGTCTCTGCTTTCTAGAGCAGAGGCCCAGGTCCACTTATATGTCACTGCAATGCAAATTTTCCTGTTTCTTCACCTATAACCTGCAACAGAGAAGAAAATGCGTTTAGTTCTTCACTTTAAACCAAAAACCGTTGCTCTCCCCGGCAACGGCGCCAAAAATTTGATTGGGAAAGGGATAGTGTGGTAGATTGCACAGATATTATGTAAAAGAGATAAGGTTTAGAATCAACCTTAGTGCTTGATCATTCCACAAATGTATTTCAAATGGTTAATATACCCTTTCCTATCTCCGTTATAGCATGGGCTATACCGAGTCGATTCTCAGGGAGAGCTTGCGATGGAAGCGTTACGGTTGGTAGTGAAGATAGAAAACGAAGATTCTTCTTTGTTTTAAAAGAATAAAAGAATTGTGGAAAAAGAAATGAAAGAATCGGTGGAGTTGTGCATGATGGAAAATGAAAAGAAATCAAAAGGAGATTTGCTTGGAAATAAAACTAAAAGAAAGAAAACTTTGAAGAAGATTTTGAAGGTGGAGAAAACCATGACTAGCTAACCTTACTACCTTGCTAAAAACTTACTAAACTCCGTGATGGTGAATGCGTGCCTCATGTTGATTCATCGGCATATGTTTGTCTTGCGTGTTGGTCTAATTACTTTCCCACTTTGATGACGGGTGATCACACTTGGACTTGTCTTGTAGACTCATAGATGTCATTGGCCTACAAGATAGACTTTCAATAATGGAATCAAAAGAGCGACACACAAGGGATGCTAATGAAGAAGATACAACATTCATTAATGAGAGTAAAGAAGTTGTACAACAAATAGCATATGTTTGGTGATCCATCTCCATGTTCCATCAAGGCACTTGTTCTAAAGACAAGGCTCTAAATGAGGCACACATGAATCATATGGAGAATTACAACAAGAATTTGCCAAGCAATGAAAGTAACCCATCGGAGAAGAGAAGACTATACAACTTGCAAGATTAAAGATAGCAATCACCCATGAGTTAGTAGTTAGCAAGGTTAGTGGTTAGCTAGTTCATGTTAGAAATTAGCTACTAGCCATTACAAGAAAAGCAAAAGCAAAGCATGAATAAAAGTGCAAGTAAAGTAAAGCTAGAAGTAAAGAAAGCAAGAATTACTAGAAAATGCTCAAGTAGAGAAGAAGAGAATGGATCAATCCTTACTTCACAAGTTGTCACACCTTGGTATACACAAGCTCTCTCTCTCTTACAACTCTCTTTTGCAGAATTTCTAGGGAAGAAGAAGGAGATCTAAAGAACTAAATCCTAGAGAAAAAATACAAAATTACAAACTTTATCCTATCATCTCTCCTCTTCTGTTCAGTCTTTTTTCGAAGGCCCTGGTCCTATATTTATAGGCCTCAGAGAGAAGTCTCCAGAACCCGGACAGGTGGCAGGAATCTGGGCCCTAACAGACTCGCAACTGCCGCAAAATTGCTGCATTCTTCTAGAAATTGCGGCAATCATTAGGTTGTTGGGCAACGGATTTCTGTTGCGAGGTTGTTAGAAGTTGTTAGCCACGTGGGTCTTCTAGAAGAGTGAGCTAGCGCGTAGAATTCTCCAGATCCTGGGTTCAAACTTGGGCTCTCTTTTGGGCTTTTTAATTAATCTCTTTAATTATTGCTAATTAAAGTGATTTTGGGCCTTTTCTCATTTCAGATGTGGACCTGTAAAAAATAGAGAGAAAAGGATTAGAAATCATATTTTTATTTGTAATATGCATGGAAATAATGTGGTAAAATATGCAGAATTGAATACCAATCACACCCCCACACTTATTCTTTTGCTCGTCCCGAGCAAAACAAAGAAAAGAAAAACTATACTACCAATTTATTACACCACTTTTGCAGGTGACGCGATTGCACTGAGCACGTGCAACAAGCCGTTAAACCTCTAGGTTACCCTAGAGGAGGAGTGTTGTCTCCTGAGGGTTTTCAGCGGATTACACCCACAAAATCCATAAAGAAAGAAGACAAATGTTAGTGTTTTGAAAACGCATTTTGAAAGAGAGACAAGTTTTCAAACTATTTTCGCAAAAATATAAGTGATCTAAGGTTATAAGTCCACCTATAATCATTCTTCCTCAAACTTAGTCTCTATGCAAGATCTTGTCTTCAATTAAGGTAAGAATTCAAAATTGGATTGAATATTTTATCCTTCATAAAACCTAGATAGTATGCACACCGTGACAGTGAAGATTTCTGGGATTTCAACTCTAACCATCAAGCCATTTATTTATCTATATATATTATTATTTTTTCTCTTTTTTCTTCCCTTAGTTTAGGCTTTCTAGTTCACCCATGTAACGAGCCTATAACCGATGAATCCCAAACCAGTCGGTCTTAGGGCACCAGATGAGAAAACATCCCTCGGGTTTAAGGACTCAAGTGAAAAAGGCCACGAAACTAAAGGGGATTATTTATTTCCTTTACCACCGTTAGGCGTGAATAATCATGCTTCTTGAGGCACAATTATCCTGCTTAATAAGTGATGTTTTATTCACATATATTTTTTTTATTTATATTTTTTTATATATGGCATTTTAGGTCTTTGTTTCCATCCCAAAAATGTGTAAGTGTGAAGTGCATACTTATCTAAGGCAAAAAATTCAAGATAAAAATATCTCCTCAATTTTTCTTACTTAGCCTATAATTTCAAACAAGATTTATTATTTCAACTAGGTTTAAGATGTCATAATTAAGGCTTTCTTAATTTCTAAGATACATCTTAATTTTCTTAAAAATAGATCAAAACTTTGTCTCTTATTTCAAAAAGTTTTTTTTTTATTTTTTTATTTCTAAAAGAAATGTAAAAGAAAGAAAATCTAAAAATTTCTAAAAGAAGTGTAAAAGAAAGAAAATCTAAAAACTCTATGTTAGTAAACCCTCCCCCACACTTATTTCATACATTGTCCTCAATGCATCATGATATATGTATGCATGAAAAAATAGAGAGGGAAGGAAAAAATTACCTTAAGGTGGTGGTTCCAGTGGTGGTCTGATTGGTCCACGAAACATGGCCCAATCAACTTTGCTTTGGGTTTTGAGGAACCCACCAGAAATATCATGAATACAACCCACTAAAAAGATAAATTCATGAAGGATCTTTATTAAATATTTAACCCCATCTAATTTCCATTTTCCATAATTAATTTCGGAGTCAAATTTGTCAACCACCTTATCCCAGAATGGTGTATGAAATGATAGAATGGTTGACTTGGACTCAGGAAGGACAGGAACTAATACCGACTCAGGAAGGTGACTTAAGTCGAGTAAAGGTTCAGGAGTCGAAATGAGTTCAGAAATTGGGTCCAAGTCAAAAAGTTGAAACTCCAGTCCACATGTATTGTCCAACAATGGAATGTGACCTAATATGGGTGATATCTCTTTACTTCCAATATTAAGAAATTCTAGCTCATCACCATACAATTCTTCAAAACTAAGGTCAACATCTTCCGCCAGAATTGTACAATCAGTTTCAGAAGTAAAGAGATTGTAAGAATCAAGGTCACATTCCTCATGGAGTTCAAAAAATGGAGAACTTGCCAATTTGTTAATGGGATTTTCAAAAGTATAGAATTGGGCAAGTTCAATATGATCCTCAAAGATGGGTGATTCAACTTCATTATGAATTGGAACAGGATCCAATGTAGACTCCGGGAAAAAATTGAAGTCAGGTAAAGATACCGGAGTCATTGTTGAATCAGGAAAAAATATTGAATCACTAAGTTGGGGTTCAAGATCACATTCCTCATGTAGTTCAATTCCACAAAAATGTGAACTTGCCAATTTATCAATGGGACTTTCAAAAGTATGAAATTGGTCAAGTTCAATATGATCATCATAAGAGATTGGTGATTCAATTTCACAATGGATAGGCACTGGATCCAATACTGACTTTGAAAATGGAGTGAAATCAGATAAAGATACAGGAGTCATTATTGGATCAGGAAGTAGAATTGAATCATCAAGTGGAAGTTCAGGATCATATTCATGTTCAATTTCAATTTCAGGAAAAGGAAAACTTGCCAAAATGTCAATGGGTTTTGAAGTTTGGACAAGTTCAGGTGGTTGTGCTGAAATTGAATTAAAACTACATGACTCATCGGCTTTAACAGAATGGCTAGTGACACCAGATCTGGTCAAACGGTGAGAACGTAAAGATTCAACCATCATATCTATGTCACGATTTCTAGCATTTTGAGCATAAGTCATGTCTTCAAGCATCTTTCCATAATTGATGAATTCATTGGTTGGATGAAAAGATGAAGTGTCTTGAAAGTGATAGTGAAATTGTGAGTCCATCAGATTTTGTGATTTGTGTTTGGACTCATGCATACTCATTTTCAAAATTGATGGTGTTCTATTTTGGACTGGTGGAATTGAGTATGTGTCTTGAAAATATTATGGACTGGGAGAAGAAGAAGGACAAGGTGGTTGGAAATTATGCTCGGGGTAAGTGAATCCCCAATGACTCGGTGAAGAGTTGAAATTATTATGAAAATTATAGTTATTAGATGGGGGGTATGAGTCATATTGATTCGGATAAGGCCAACCCGGCGTATGTGGTTGGTGCATATTGTAAAACGCCGGGTTGGAATTATCCGAATAGAATGGAGTCTGTGTGAAATATGGATTATTATTAGGATGGAAAGAATTATGATTGTTGAATGCCATATCACACAATGAAATACAAACAAAAAGAAACAAACAAATAAACAATCAAGAAAGAAAAAATTCTAACCTAAGTTAGGGTAGACCTATGACCTAGACGACTCCTAACTGATTAGACCGTCCACGGGAGGTTTAGTGTAGACTTTGACTATAAGCGAATCAGCCAGGAAAGGATAAAGTTGGTGGGAGGTTTTCCGTCAGAGACGTTCCTTAATTAAGTAACCAGCAACCTTCGGGCTTTCGGCCCTCAATCCCTTTCCTAGACACTGATTTTATAAAAGTCAATTTCCGACACTTTTCCCCTTAGGATAATCTCCTAAGTGAGTCCGAGATGTCCCTAGGGCCAACGTCTATTTTTTTATTAAATTAGGCTTGGGTTAGTGAGTGCTGGGATGGTGGTTTTCGGGCTAAGGAAAGGGTAATGAAATCCCCCACCTTATCTTATTTATGGGTTAGTGCCCTTAAAATTGATTTGGTGCAAGTGTACAAGATATATAACTAGGATTCACTCAAAGCATGAAAATCAAGCAAGAGATGATTCCTAGTCTACATGCAATGCAAAACGTACCTTGCCTCCAGCACTCTTCAACAGTAAAAGTAAATGAATTGAAAAGACACGTGCCTAGAAATGCAAATGTCTAATCAATTTTTAACGTTTCAACCAATTTTTTACTGTTGTTTATTTAGCAGGAGTATGGTGAAGCATACAGGAAAAGAATTATTGCAGCAGATGTATTTTACAGAGCTGCAAACCCTGCAGAAAAATTGTTAGGAGTTCACTCCTTGCCGCAAATCTGCGGCTTTTGCCGCAATTCTGCGGCAATTCAGAGGGATCCTGGTCTCTGCTTTCTAGAGCAGAGGCCCAGGTCCACTTATATGTCACTGCAATGCAAATTTTCCTGTTTCTTCACCTGTAACCTGCAACAGAGAAGAAAATGCGTTTAGTTCTTCACTTTAAACCAAAAACCGTTGCTCTCCCCGGCAACGGCGCCAAAAATTTGATTGGGAAAGGGATAGTGTGATAGATTGCACAGATATTATGTAAAAGAGATAAGGTTTAGAATCAACCTTAGTGCTTGATCATTCCACAAATGTATTTCAAATGGTTAATATACCCTTTCCTATCTCCGTTATAGCATGGGCTATACCGAGTCGATTCTCAGGGAGAGCTTGCGATGGAAGCGTTACGGTTGGTAGTGAAGATAGAAAACGAAGATTCTTCTTTGTTTTAAAAGAATAAAAGAATTGTGGAAAAAGAAATGAAAGAATCGGTGGAGTTGTGCATGATGGAAAATGAAAAGAAATCAAAAGGAGATTTGCTTGGAAATAAAACTAAAAGAAAGAAAACTTTGAAGAAGATTTTGAAGGTGGGAAAAATCATGACTAGCTAACCTTACTACCTTGCTAAAAACTTACTAAACTCCGTGATGGTGAATGCGTGCCTCATGTTGATTCATCGGCATATGTTTGTCTTGCGTGTTGGTCTAATTACTTTCCCACTTTGATGACGGGTGATCACACTTGGACTTGTCTTGTAGACTCATAGATGTCATTGGCCTACAAGATAGACTTTCAATAATGGAATCAAAAGAGCGACACACAAGGGATGCTAATGAAGAAGATACAACATTCATTAATGAGAGTAAAAAAGTTGTACAACAAATAGCATATGTTTGGTGATCCATCTCCATGTTCCATCAAGGCACTTGTTCTAAAGACAAGGCTCTAAATGAGGCACACATGAATCATATGGAGAATTACAACAAGAATTTGCCAAGCAATGAAAGTAACCCATCGGAGAAGAGAAGACCATACAACTTGCAAGATTAAAGATAGTAATCACCCATGAGTTAGTAGTTAGTAAGGTTAGTGGTTAGCTAGTTCATGTTAGAAATTAGCTACTAGCCATTACAAGAAAAGCAAAAGTAAAGCATGAATAAAAGTGCAAGTAAAGTAAAGCTAGAAGTAAAGAAAGTAAGAATTACTAGAAAATGCTTAAGTAGAGAAGAAGAGAATGGATCAATCCTTACTTCACAAGTTGTCATACCTTGGTATACACAAGCTCTCTCTCTTACAACTCTCTTTTGCAGAATTTCTAGGGAAGAAGAAGGAGATCTAAAGAACTAAATCCTAGAGAAAAAATACAAAATTACAAAGCTTCATCCTATCATCTCTCCTCTTCTGTTCAGTCTTTTTTCGAAGGCCCTGGTCCTGTATTTGTAGGCCTCAGAGAGAAGTCTCCAGAACCCGGACAGGTGGCAGGAATCTGGGCCCTAACAGACTCGCAACTGCCGCAAAATTGCGGCATTCTTCTAGAAATTGCGGCAATCATTAGGTTGTTGGGCAACGGATTTCTGTTGCGAGGTTGTTAGAAGTTGTTAGCCACGTGGGTCTTCTGGAAGAGTGAGCTGGCGCGTAGAATTCTCCAGATCCTGGGTTCAAACTTGGGCTCTCTTTTGGGCTTTTTAATTAATCTCTTTAATTATTGCTAATTAAAGTGATTTTGGGCCTTTTCTCATTTCAGATGTGGACCTGTAAAAAATAGAGAGAAAAGGATTAGAAATCATATTTTTATTTGTAATATGCATGGGAATAATGTGGTAAAATATGCAGAATTGAATACCAATCATTGACCCCTAGAAATTCTCATGAGTTAGTTACTGTGAGCATAGTCATTAACGTTCAATATGCTCGCTCAATAGACGATGACTTACTCTATGTGTCTTTTGTCAATATATGGTAAAGAGTCTTAATTCAAGGATCATTTCATTATGTCTCTCAGATTGTGATGAGTTCACTACGGGTAAGTTCAAAGCTGCAAGCTACCTATCCCGAATCCATAGCATGAAGTTGCTTAACCGTTATTTATGTTTTATTTATTTTATTTTTATCTTTTCTGAAACTCAAGCTTGGGGGGATGTTGGTTTGAGTGAACACAACCCATGAGAAAGCTTGAGTTTTCTCACTTGTGTTCATTTTAGCTTATATGTCTAGTACCACATCGGATAGGAGATGGAAAGAGGGGTAGTTTATATATCATTCATGTTTCACTCTACTTGTTATGAGTTGTGAGTTGTGAGTTGTGGGTCGGGTTAACCACAAGTGCACGCTTGTTCCCGCACTGATGCCGGCGTGCGAGCAAGCCCCAATCAATCTTATCTGGACTTTTGTTTTTGACTCTCTCTCTCTCTCGTGGATTAATACATAATTCATAACAAGGTTTAAATAGGGTCTTAATGACTATTAACGGGCTGGCAAACCCTAAGCCTATATAAAAGAGCAAAATCAGAAAAGAAAAGGACAGCAGCAGAGCAACTGCAAAGGAAAACCTTCTCTCTTATAGTTCTTCTTTCACTTTGTTCTTAGTGTTCATTTAAGTAATTACTTTACAGGCAACCATTCCAAATCTGAGCAATGATCTAGGTTTACACTTACTGGTTTCTTTTCGAAGTGCTTTTATCGCTAGTTAACGGTGGTTGATTCATGTCCGAGCAATAGGGCATGGCTCAGTCTTCTAAAGCAATGATTCATCACGACTGCTCTCTCCTAGTCTAGAAATTTCTTTCTCACTTTCATTTATATAGATTGATATTGTAGTGGTCAACTCTGGGAATTCCCTAGGATCACGCGTCCCGCAGCACCAAGAGTATCACAAATGGAGACCAAGCTGACGCATCAAGTGTCACATTCAACCCCAAGAGAGAGACCTCGGGCCTTACCCTGACGGTACACTCAGTCTGAGGAGAGAGAGATCTCAAGCCTCGCCCGGAATTCGCATCCAACCCCGAGGAGAGGACCCCGAGTCTCATCCCGGGAGCGCATCTAACCCTGAAGGAAAAGCTTCAGGACCAAGCCTCTCCCCAATCATCACAACACGGGTCTTCTATGAGGATTCTCGCCTTCATTGGAGCCATCTCAGCATCAGGATATCCCACGTTCCAAACGACTCCCTTATTTCAAAGGAGGTGGTAACGAATGACAGCGGATATCCCAGCATGTCAATCTCAACAATCAGTGCAACAATCTGAGCAGTTATAGAAGGATTCCAAAATGAAATCATGTAGATATGAGGCTCCCAAGATCAGCGCCATCAGTTACGTTTCTTCAGGGTATTTATATCCCTAAATGTCCCTGAAGGAAGAGAGACCAGATGAGGGAGGGCTGCACCAATCTAAATCTGAAAATTGTAAACAAAGGGATGCTCCACTGAATTTCACTGTAACCCCCAAAATATAGAGAATTCACTCTTTCCTCCCGTAGTTTTTCCCACCGTAGTTTTTCCCAATTTGAATTTTCACGTAAAATCTGTCTCTGTCCGTTTACTGTATTGAATCTAAAATCACAACCTCGATTTAAACACCACTCCCTTCTCATTTGCGGCACGAGATTGACAGTTCAATCAACGGTGCTGGAAAATCTCCACCGCATCTATATTGCAGTATTATTTATTTGATATTGATGTTCTAAAATATCTCATTTATTACAAAATTTATAATACTGAAATTTTAAGAAAATATAGTAAAACCCCTACAGGGAGTTCCATAAAATAACCTTTACCAACCAATAAGATATAGTCTCCTTCTACCAACATTCTTTTGTCCAAATTTATCTTTAATAAGTAACTTCTCCCGAGTAACAAACCACGTAACTGATTCGGATGTCAACTTTGGAAAGAAAACATCTGAAACTTGAAAAAAGAAGGAACACATTAAAAATTTAGAAAAGGTCCCACCGAGATTTGAACTCGGGTTACTGGATTCAGAGTCCAATGTCCTAACCACTAGACCATGGGACCAAGGACGACAACCGCAATAGTGATGTAAATATGAAGATAAGAAAAACACCGTTAAGCCCAATCACAACACCTCATTAGAAATGTAGACAAATGTAAGGCCTCATTTGGCAACAAGGATTAAGTCTCTAAAATCTCAATTTGAAAGAGTTTTAGACCCAAAATGAGTTAGTGAAAATGGGCCTTGTTTAGAAGTCGAAATGGAGTTATTGAAAGTGGAGTTTGGAGGCCCCCAAACCTTATTAAACAAGGGTTATTGAAACTCCACTTTGAGTAGATTTTTCATTTCAACTTAAAAATAACCCTAGTTTCATTTTAACTTATGTGTAACCACGGTTGCAGAAACCATGTTGCCAAACAAAGTGTTTACTACTCTGAAAATTTCCCAACCGCTACTTGAAATATGCTGGCCGATAAGACAGCCTAGCCTAGATAGTCTGTGCAGCCTTTAGTATTTTGGTCGTAACTATCAGCAAAAAGCTCCGATCGAGGCGAAATGAGAACCTTAGAAACTAGACCTCCTTATAGATCCAGTGGTGTATAACTTGATGGGTTTCGGCTCAAAATGAGAGACTGAGACAGGTTGAAAGTTACAGCATAACGCATGATTGCGACCAGACAAAGTAAAAGAGTCTAACACGACTGCTAACTACAGTAAACAATCGATACAGACAGATATGAGGTAATAATGAAAGACAAAGATATGTACCCATAGATATGATTGATCAAGCAAATATACACAAGATAATCTAACAACACGAAATAAGAATGTGGGCTCCAAGCCATGCAAATGAACAATTCAAATACAAACACATTGTGATTTAATTCAGAACACACTTAAATTACACCTACTGTTATCCGATCGGGGTTTTCTCGTGGAGCCAAATTGATTGAAAGTGATAAATAAAGCAATAAAGACTGTAGTGGTCAGTTTTGACCCCGCGAGATTACGATACGTGTCCATGTAATCCCTGAGTGGATGCGTGACACGTAGCCCTCTACCGATCATTTGAAGGAGAATTTCAGTCCCATTCAAACTCCATGCAGTTCAAACAGTTAGAAGATTAGAGATAGAGTCAGCTACAAGTATTCTTATCTTCAGGCCAAATTCACATTTGAACCTAGCAGTTACAGATCTGAAGCAGATTGATCATATCAACAGTTGGATGATGATCTCTAGATAAAGACGAATGTGAATTCTACCAATATAAATCAGGATGTTCATATAACACCTGTTCCCGGAATACGTACTCAGATACGTGTCCTAATTTTTCGCTTGAATTATTATATTTTTTCAAATTTTTGTTTTGTATCTGGTCCGTATTCTGTGGATCGGAGTCCAGCCCGATCCCGGACTTGAGCCTAGTCCAGGATCTGGACTTGAGCCGGCCCGAGCCCTGGATCCTGAGCCCGACTCATCTTTAGTAGTTTATCATTTTATTATTTTATTTATTTTTACTTTTTGTTTTCTTCTTTTCCCTTTTCTTTTTCCTCTTCCCTACTTTTTCTTTCCTTCTTTTCTTTCTTTCTTTTCTTTTCTTTTCTCCCTTCTTTTCTCCCCTGGCTCCCCCACGTGGTTGAGCAAACCCCCATCCCATCACCTGCCAACTACTCCCCCATCCCCTCGCCCATTTATCCTTCTCTTCCTACATCACTCTCGCACTATCTCACTCTTTCCCTCTCTTTCTCTTCTCCTTCTTTCTTCCCACTCTTCCTCCTCTCCCTTTTGACCATCGACCACCTGGCCAACCAGCGTCGTCAGCACCACCTCAGCCTCCCCAGGCAGCGTCACCCCCTGTGGCCATCTCTATATCTCTCTTCTCCCCTCTCTACTCTCTCTCTCTCTCTCAAAATCTCTCTCTCCTGATATCTCTTTTTCCCCTTTACACTCTCCCTGCACTCTCCATCTCACCTCACTCCATCTCTCCTTCACTATCGCCGGCCACCCCCTCTATCCTCGCTCTGCCAGCCACCTACTCCTCCTCCCAGCCGCCACCAGCTCCCCTCTAGTTCCTCCTCTCCCATTCGCATGCAGCCTAGCACCGCCCCTCCCCTCCTCTTCTCTCTCCCCGTGCACCACCAGCAGCCATAGCCCTGGCATCCTCCCCTTCTGGCCGAGCTCTCCTCCAGGCCAACCGAGCTTCTCCAGACCACTCCCCTCTCTATTTCTCTCTCTCTCTTTCACTCTTTTTCTGGTCCTCCCTCTCCTTTGGTTCCTCTTTCTCGTCTATTCTCTCTCCTCTAGTCTATTCTCGCTCTCCTCTGGTCTCTCTCCAGTATGTCCTCTCTCTCCTCCTTGTAGGTCACCTAGAAGGGGGTGAATAGGTAACGTGCAAGTCAAATGCAAAACAATGTGAAATTAAGAACTAATTATGCAAACTTAAACTATTTTACTAACACACAAAGTATAACCAAAGAGTGAAACTGAATTCCCGGTGAAGGGCTCTGGACTGTCTCCTCAAGATTCCTCTAGATTAAAAGTTGAGGTGCTATTATAGCTCTCTTGGTTTAATACTTGTAAGAGCACAACTAACATCAAGCATGTGATGAATAAGCAAAGAATAAGATCATGCAAGATATTAAACAATCCCAAGCATATAGACATAAAATACAAGTGAGTTGAGAGAGAGATGAACAATCTCAAACACGGGAGAATAGTTTTGAGGTTCGAGCTACTTGCTCTACGTTCCGCCTTCACCGCAATGAAAGATTTTCACTATAATCAATCCCGCAAGATCACTCAGTGTCACAACACCTACAACGAGCTCCCTAAAGAACTCTTGGACCCGCAAGTCCCTCACTTGGTCCTGCAAGAACAGCACACGCGAACCCGCAAGCTCGCCAAGGCCGCAACCTCTACAACTTCTCCAAGTACAAGGTGGAACACATTGTGATCACTTCACTTGATCACAAACAAAACACTTTCACAAAAAATGATCCCTAGAGGATGGATATAGTAATGAAAAGCTCAAGCTTGTGTGAGAAAACAAGATAAATCTTGTGGTGAAAAACTCAAGAAAAAAATCTTTTGAAAAAGAGCAAGAAAATACTCTTAATAAACTCTTCTTTTAATATGGAAGTTAAGCCCAAAAATTTGTTGAAAAATCTCTGAGAAAGATGGGAAAAATTGGCTCTAAAATTTCTCTAAAATCTTATCAAAAACTGGCCAAGAGAACCCCTATTTATAGGACAAAAATTAGCCGTTGGGGCTCAGAGCTAGGCCAAACTGGCCTGTCGGTCGACCAACCTATGGTCATAAAAATGATCGTTGGGGTTAGCGGTCGACCGCTCGGTCGACCGCCCCTAAGGCAAACAGCCTATCGGTCGACCGCTCGGTCGATCGGGACCAACCCGAGAGCTGAGTTGGTCCACTTTAGATCCCATAAAATCTCCAAACAAATCCACAAAAATAAGTTCATGTAAGCACTTTTGAAGTACAAATATGTGTGATCAAAAATCAACACATATTACAAACAATTTGAACTATTTTTGAGGTATAGAAAATAAAGCTTAAAACTAAAACTGTATTTTTCAAAAACAAACTTTCTAAATGGAAATCAATTTTTTCAAAACTTGTACGAATACAAAAGCAAGATATTTAAACACATTTGAAACATAGTGTGTATGGATAGAATCCAATACACAAAGAAGATTTAATTTACTTATTTTTGACAATAAGCTCAAAATAAGTTTTGATAAATAAAAAACTTAAAAGCATGAACTAGAAATATCAAAATAAATTTTTCTAAACATTTGAACTATCAATGTATATCGACGAAATTCAATACACATATAAACCATGTAAACTTGTTTTGATGAAATCTATTCATGAAACATAAAGATGTATTCTTTGAAGCTCAAAACCAAAATTGAAACTAAAACTATTTCTTATGAAAACAGTATGTAAAGTTTGTGTGTAAATGAGCTTGAGCAATTCACAACTAATTTATCCTTTACATTTTGTCTAAAACAAAAATCTTAAAACTTACATGAGACTCAAGTCATGAAAATTTTCTTGAAAATCTTCTCTTCATCTTGACTTGATCCAAACTTGATCCATGAGCTAGACTCCTCTTTGAGTACTTGATGCGATCTTGAAGCGCGAGCTTTTGAATCAACATGTGTTAGTTTCAAAACTTGAATTCGAATATTTCATTAAAGCTAAACACCGACTAAGATCTTGGTAAAAATCTGAAATTTAAATAGACACAAGATCATTAGTACTATAACTACATGAGTTAATCATCATCAAAACTAGAGTGATGGGCCTTTGGGCCAACAATCTCCCCTTTTGATGATGATAAAACTCATGGAGTTATATATGCATGGATTAAATATAAATTTCATAGAAGCTCCCCCTTAACTCATGCATAGCAAAAATAAATAGATATTCAATGAACACACATAAACAAAATATTAAACAAACATAAACATATATGCATAAACAAAAACAAAGCATGTATATATAAACACTCTCAATTCTTCTCCCCCTTTTTGTCAACTCATCAACAAAGGGGTGAAGAAAAACAAACAAGATAAATGTATATGTGACGTAAAATCATGAAGATGAGGGACATTAAGTTAACTCCTCCTGCATACATGCATTACATGAAGAAGGGATGACTAAACCCTAACCCATATAAGCAAAATATACAATGTCCAGATGGAGATGTTAAACTCCTCCTACACACGTGTACTATATAAAAAAAAGAGTTCAAGCTCTTCTTTATATAAAATACACTCAACATGAATTTATACATAGAGGAGATGCTAAGCTCTCCTTGAATATAAGCAATACATATCAAGAAAAATTTTGATATCATTTAAAACAATTAAAACAAAATAACAATTTTGATACCTCTTGTAATCAACAAAAACATATTTTGTTAAACCAATAAACATAAATATTAAGATATCAATTTGAAGAATTTGATATCACTTGAAATCAACAAACAAATTTTGATAAATCAATGAAATCATTTTAAGTTAAAGAATTTTTCTTCTCTCCATTTTGAAATGATGCATAAGCTTGTAGAAGATACCAATTAACATTTAGAATTAAGTCAAGTTTAGCATAAAATAGTTTGTGCTATAAAGAATATATATTGACATTTTTAATTTAGCACAAAAAATAAATTATATATATGTATGATCAATTTAAATACCAATTGAAATATGATGTATACATATATAGAAAATAAGTATGAGTATACAAAAATAATTTTCATGATAAATAAGTATATAACTCATAATTGTTCCCCTATCATGCACATGTTTAAATAAATTTTCATTAAGGCACTCAAGGCATGGTCGCCCAATCAACCGCCCTTATAGGGTAAAAGTTTTCAAAAATAAGTTTTGAAAATAGTTATAGATTAAAAACACTATCAAGTAAAGAATAAATAACTAGTTTAAAATAGTTTTTTGAAAAACTAGTTAAAAATCCTTCAAACATGAAACCAAATTATATATCTCGTGAAAACATGCTAAATACATAATAAATGACACTCAAGATTTATGAAGCATAAAAATATGTGCTCATGAAAACAAAGTCATGAGTAAATAACAAAAAACTGAGTGTACAATAATCATGTGAATAACATATTCATAAAATAAATCAATAAGGCTCAAAAACAAAACTCATATGAAAAAAAATTTCTGAAAAACATGATATAGCATATAATCATGCAAGAATCATCAAAATTAGGACATACAATGTACAATCAAAATGACTACACAAAAGAAATAAGCATGTATAGCATGATGAGCACGTGTATCTCAAGAATTGTACATATATAACACAAGTTTTAACAAGATTTGCATATCAACATATGATATAGGCATATAAGCATTTAAAAATATTTTAAAAGTAGAGGATGAAATGGTTACTAAAACCAATGTAGTCAATTCATTTCTCCAAAACCACGAGGTGGTTCCCCCACCATGCTTCCTTGATAGTGATGTATCAATTTAGTGTGTCTTTCAAGTTCTAAATGTATCCACCACTAAGGCACCAACCCTCTTACATTTTGTGAGAGCCCACACCTACATCATAAACAAGTGGTGAAAATTTTGGTACCCATATCTTTTTGGGCCTATAGGAGTTAGTAGTAATATGAACTCAAATATTTTTATTTGCAAAATTTGAAGAATATAATCTATCAAAATAAAATTTTACAAGATGGCCTTTGCGGCCACAATGTGTACATGTGTACACTCTAGCATACAAATGAGTGTGATGTGTATAAGCATGGTTTGCATGAGAAGTATATCATGGGGTATGTGCATGAATATGTGAAATTTATTTCTTGCGAAATATAGATTCCAATCTAGATGGTTAAATGCACATTGGCTCAAAGTGGAGCCCAAACAATCAATGTTCTTCTTCAAAATAAAAATATCATTATTAATTTTTGAAGAAAAGACATGAGCATGAGAGACAAAAAAAAATTCACTTTAGAAATGGAAATCTTTTCTTTTTCTTTCAAAACAATTTCATTTTCAAAGACTAGTTTTCCTTCAAAACAAAATCTTTTTCTTTAGAAATCAAATCAACTTGATTTTTCAAAGATTCATTTTCTTTTGAAATAATTTCAAATTTATTTAGAAAGAGTCTTTTTCTTTTAAAATGAAATCATTTTTATTTAACAAAGAATTATTTTCTCTTTTCAACTTCTCATTTTCAATTTTTAGCAAATCATATTTTTCAAGAAGTTTTTGACAAACGATGCAAGTTCATCATATGGCATCTCATTATCTTCATCAAGTTCAGATTTGGAATTTAACTCAAGGGAGTCATCCCCATGGACCATGTAGCACATGTTGAAAGTAGCACTTTTATTATCCGATTCACTCTCCTTGTGATATTGTATTTGCTCACCAAGGGAGATAAGAGTGTTTCATACTACAAAAATCGAATCAAAGTTAGAAACTCTAGATAAATATTCATCATTTAGGGTTGCCTTTAAAGCATGAATGACTTTTGCATTAGCCTCAAGATGCTTGACTTTTGCAAAATATGAATTTTTAATGGTGGCAAGATAAACATGAATTCTTAGGGCTTTTAGATACATGGACATCTTAACATTCCAAATTTGAAAGTTAAGAATGTCAAACATAGGGGTGCAATGAAATCTATGTGTGTGTATAAACAAATATTGTGATAGCAAAAAGAGGATCTTTAACTCTAGGTTGTTAGACCCAAATCAAGAGCACCAAGCTCTGATACCACTTGTAGGTCACTTAGAGGGGGTGAATAGGTGACGTGCAAGTCAAATGCAAAACAATGTGAAATTAAGAACTAATGATGCAAACTTAAACTATTATACTAACACACAAAGTATAACCAAAGAGTGAAGTTGAATTCCCGGTGAAGGGCTCTGAACTATCTCCTCAAGATTCCTCTAGATTAAGGGTTGAGGTGCTACTGAGCACAACTAATATCAAGCATGTGATGAATAAGCAAGGAATAAGTGCATGCAAGATATCAAATAATCCCAAGCATATAACAATTAAGCACAAGTTATATCAAGCATATAGAGATGTAAATATATAAGAGTATGCAAGATATAAAACAAAAGTGAGTTGAGAGAGAGATGAGCAATCGCAAATACGGGAGAATTGTTTCGAGGTTCAAGCCACTTGCTCTACGTTTTCACCTTCACCGCAATGAAGGATTTTCCCTATAATCGATCTCGCAAGATCACTCGGAGCCGCAACACCTACAACGAGCTCCCTCAAGAACTCTTGGACTTGCAAGTCCCTCACTTGTTCCGGCAAAAATAATACACGCAAACCTGCAAGCTCGCCGAGGCCGCAACCTCTACAACTTCTCCAAGTATAAGGTGGAACACCTTGTGATCACTTCACTTGATCACAAACAAAACACTCTCACAACAAATAATCCCTAGAGGATGGATATAGCAATAAAAAACTCAAGCTTGTGTGAAAAAATAAGATAGATCTTGTAGTGGGAAACTCAAGAAAAAAACCTTTTGAAAAAGATCAAGAAAATACTCTTGATGAACTCTCCTTTTGATATAAAAGTTAAGCCCAAAAACTTGTTGAAAAATCTCTAAAAAGATGAGAAAAACTAGCTCTTAAACTTCTCTAAAATCTTATCAAAAACTGACCAAGAGAACTCATATTTATAGTGTCTCCAAAAATTAGCCGTTGGGGCTCAGAATCAGGCTAAACTGGCCTGCCAGTCGACCGACCAATGGTGATAAAAATGACTATTGAGGTTAGCAGTTGACCGCCTGGTCGACCGTCCCAAGACAAATAGCCTCCCGGTCAACCGCTCAGTCGACCTGGACCAACCTGAGAGCTGGGTTAATCCAGTCGGTCGACCGCTCGGTCGACCGGTCCTAAGGCATGGGCTCATGCATGTTTCTGTGCACGTCGGTCGACCGGTCGGTGGACCGAACCATGTGTCAGTCGACCGGTCGGTCGGCCAACAACAGCCCAGAAACATATTTTCAAGATTTTTAAAAATCTTTTAAATTCACTTTAAATCCCATAAATTCTCCAATAATCCACAAAAATAAGTTCATATAAACACTTTGAAGTACAAATATGTGTGATGAAAAATTAACACATATTATAAACAATCTGAACTATTTTTGAGGTATAGAAGCTAAAGCTTAAAACCAAAATCGTATTTTTCAAAAACAAACTTTCAAATGGAAACCGATTTTTTCAAAATTTGTTCAAATACAAAAATAAGATATTTAAACACATTTGAAGCATAGTGTGTATGGCTAGAATCAATACACAAAGAAGATGAAATATACTTATTTTTGACAATAAGCTCAAAATAAGTTTTGATAAATACAAAACTTAAAATCATGAACTAGAAACATCAAAAGAAGTTTTTCTAAACATTTGAACCATCAATATTTAGGGATGAGATTCAATACAAATATAAACCATGTAAACTCGTTTTGATGAAATCTATTCATGACACATAAAGATGTATTCTTTGAAGCTCAAAATAAAAGCTAAAACTATTTCTTATGAAAATGGTATGTAAATTTTGTGTGTGTGTAAATGAGCTTGAGCAATTCACAACTAATCTATCCTTTACATTTTGTCTAAAACAAAAAACTTAAAACTTATAAACATGGGCCTCAAGTCTTGAAAATCTTTTCTTGAAAATTTTCTCTCCATCTTGACTTGATCCAAACTCGATCCATGAGCTAGACTCCTCTTTGAGTGCTTGACGCGATCTTGAAGCACGAGGTCTTGAAGGAACATGTGTTAGCTTTAAAACTTGACTTCGAATCTTTCGTTAAAGCTAAACACCGACTAAGATCTTGGTAAAAATCTGAAAGTTAAATAGACACAAGATCATTAGTACTATAACTATATGAGTTAATCAACATCAAAATTAGGCTCTGGCTGCACCGGCTTTTCTGAGTTCAGAGTTAGACCCGAAGGTCTGTTCGTCGCATTGCGACACTTGATTCTCGGCAGTGGAGAATATCTTCCCCAGCGGAGTCGCCATCTTGTTTTCCATTATATTCGCAAAGGGGAAAACTTAAAAAAGGGTTTTGAGGAGCTAAATTACAAGTATTCTTAAAAAGATTACAAATAGATCTCCTCAGAGATTCTGGAGAAGTGTGCCGATAGGAGTCTGGTCAGCGCGCGACCACTTTGTCCCTTTGACGATGCGAGCGATGAGATTCCCTTCTCGCCTGGTTCGGGGAATCAGAGAACAGAGGGTTGGTAGAACCCTCTTACTGCTTCTCAAAATCGCCTTCAATTAGGAATTCCTTCTCGCCTGGTTCCGGAGATTCCTTGAGAAGAAGAACGATGTTAGGGTATCAACACCCTGAATAGAGAAAGCAATTCTCTAAGAGGTCTCTGAATTCGAGAACGCACGGTGCGTTATGAAGAAGTCTCTGCTTGTGGAGTCTTCTCTCTATTCTTTTCGGAAGAAGCCGTCCTTTTTCCTTGTGCCCCTGGTGGGCTATTTATAAGGAGAACAAGGGTATAATCGTCCCTTGAAGATATGGAAACAGATTGAATCAAATCTGTTTAAATCTGGAAAGTAGCCTTGCTGTGAGGCTAGGATCAGCTTCTGCGAAGCTAGAAATGGCAGGTCGGTTGACCTTCTTGATCCTTTTCATATCGTTGGAGGATTTCCCCTGATCTTCTTACTCGTTTTAGAAGAGTCAAGAGATTGTGCAATCAACTGCCAAACTTGATCTCTGATTTGATCTTAATTGGATTTGATCTGATTGAATCGGATCTCATCCAAAGATTTGATTGGTCAAAGGTTGACCATAGTAGACCAATGGCGGAGCTGCCCGCGTTGAGCTCGTAGCGGAGCTAGAGGCAGCTTCTGGCGAAGTCCGAAGAAACCCTTTGGCGGAGCTGGAAGTCCTCTGTGGCGAAGTTGCGAGTTAGCTTCTTGGCGAGGCTTCGAGTGGTATTAGCCTCTGAGGCGAGGCTATCCCTTTGGGCTCATGTGATGCTAAGTGCTAGCATCTTAGACCTGCTGAGGTCTGTTTAGAAACAATCCGGGTTCACTGTCTGCTTGCTGGATCAGTGGAGTTCAAGTTGCTTCCTTGTCCCTCGGAGATGGGTGAAAACTGGTCTTCAGCTCGTCTGTCACTTGTC
The DNA here is from genome assembly GCA_038442645.1 of Agave tequilana. Lineage (NCBI taxonomy): Eukaryota > Viridiplantae > Streptophyta > Magnoliopsida > Asparagales > Asparagaceae > Agave > Agave tequilana. Next base: position 30,525 of record JAVJIF010031418.1, on the reverse strand, counting down.
TTTTGTAAATGTCAACAAGTTTAGACATTTGTTCGGACCAATAAGAATCTTGTCTTTTTAAGTGTCAACACACGATGGACTTAATTACCCAGCAATAATAATGTCAAGAGTGGGTATTACCCAATTACTCCCTTGTTTGAATAATGGTATCTGTATATCAAAGTTCGAATGAGTTCTAATGGATGTACAAACTCCAGCGTGAACTGCCAACGGTATGGGACACTGGAAGGGGTTGACTAAAATAACAACAAAACTAATTATTATTATTGTTGTATAATTATAGTAAACTCTTGCTCGCCACTTGTGTGATACTATTTCTATGCTACCATAATTTATTCCAGATACTCTTGTTTATTGGACTGCACCTGCATGACTGAGTCCTGGCACACTACACTGTATACAATGATAATATCAGGAACGTATGTTACTTAATCACTCCGTCGTTCGGGTAATGACAGGATATCATGATTCGGATGAGTCCTGCTAGAGTAGATACTCCGGTGTGGATAGCCAGTGGTATGGGACACTAGAAAAGAATGACTGAAATAACAGATGATACTGATTATTATTAATTATATAATTATAATGCATTGCTCGCCACCTGTATGATATGATATCCGTGTTACTCTATCTCTGATTTACTTGCTTTTTGGCTTTAGTATTGATTCTATATCTACCGTTGCTATAAGAATGCATGATTGAATCACGACACTTTGATTCTGTACACGTATGATTACTTATGCATGCCACTTGGTTTCATATTATGTATTCGTTGGGTTGCTTTCTGACAACCCCTGGACCTGCATGTCCAGATTCTGGAGCTTGGAGCATAGTGACCCTCCCGTTGTAAATCAAGATTTTCTCGTGGAGCGATCAGTTCAGACATAGTTCTTTCCTGACCTGCCTCCTCTTGACCGACTATCGAGGTTCCTCTTTGCTGGTCATGAGCATCTTTCAGCTTTCATATATTGTACATCCCCTTGTAAATCATACTTGTACGCCATCTGGTAATGTAATATTATGTAATATTGGATCACGTTCTCTGATAATTGTGTACTTGTACCTTTCTTTTGGAATGTATATTACCACTGTGCTTCTGTACTCTAATTCTTGCATGTACTGATGCTTAGCGTACATATGTGATGGTATTTCCACCATGTGTATGTACGTCGCAGTAACGTTCCCGTACCCGCGGGATCGAGGCGTTACAGTTCGGCTCCAAACCGTCTTCAGAATAAGCAGTTGAGATAGAATAGATGTTCAGATAGATGAGAATTCTGCACCCTTATCCAATAGAAACTCATATGTATAAATAGAAAACAACTTCAAATAAGGAGGAAGATTAATTAATCTCAGTGACCCTGGCACTAGAGATTTTGCGGCCATCATTGTAAGCATTTTCTCAAATTATAATGGAAGCCTCTCTTGCCCCCCCCCCCCGGGGTGATTTTTTTCCTTTCGGGTTTTCACGTAAATCTCTACGTGCCCTCTAGCTTGATCTCTATAATTTATTCTTTAATTTCTTACAAATTAGTGTGTGGATAACGCCTCCTAGAATTACCCACCGCAAAGACCTACAAATTACGCTGCTCCTAATTCTCCAAAGCAAAAGCCGACGTGAAACTAAACTAATTAGCTTCATTCTTTAAGGAGTCTTCTCTTCGTTGGCTTTTATAGATGTTGGCTGCAAGAACTACCCAAATTCTCTATATCACATAAGATCACGCCATGTATTTTGGTTGGATATGAAACCACTCTTACATGAATGCTACTAGTCCACAACTCAAATAATCACCGCGAAACTACTACAACTATGTCTTATTCTCCTCTCTTCACGTGGCCTTTAATTTCGGCAGAAAACTGGTGTAAACAGTAAGCAAGTCGGTTCATATTTGTTTCCAAAATGAGAAAATAGGTATCATTACTCAAAATATTAACAAGAACATGGTATTAAACTATACAAAACTTTGCAATACATATTATATACAAATTAATCAAATATATCTGAAGACGTTATCTCAAAAGTCAAAAATAAAAAAAGGTGTTTTAACTTATCTTTTTGCCTACTTTCTGATGATACTCTCAGTTGATATTCAGAGTAATATCAGGTTACAGTTTATATAGATTCAAACGCAAAATTGCCGTTATCAAATACAAATTGAGTTTGGTCCCAGTCTAATATCCATATTCCAATTTGTATCCACGACATAAAATGAAACAGTAATAAATATATATATATCGTTTGTTTGTACAGAAGTTCCACAAGCTAAAAGGGTCCCCTTGTAGCAAGTTGCGTCAACAGTTAATTAAACAAAAGGGGTTTTTTTTTAGATCTACATCCCCAAATCTTCTATATTTAGAAATTTACTCTCTAAATCATGTTACCGCTAAAATCTTTGAGATTAGGAAAGTTTATCCTCCAACTATTATATATTAAAATATTAAGAATGACTAAGCTACCCTCTATACTCTAATTCAGACCCTAATCCTAACTTTAACCCGCACCTCTTTCTTCTTCTTACTTCTTCAACAACTCCCTCTCGTCGAATGAAACTTCTATTAAAAAAATTGCAATCATCAAAGAAAAATGAAAAAAAGATTTTGCTCGATGAAAGAGGGGAGCAGAGGGGGTTGTCACCGGCCCTTCTCTCGCTCTACTATTTCCTTTCTTTTTTTTATTTTAAAAGACATAAGAGTATAATGAGTAATTTGATCCCATTCCATCAAAAATCTAAACGGTAAAAGTAAGTTTTAAGCAATCAAAAGATTTAAAAGATAAATTAGCAATATTAATTATTTTGAGAATAAATTTCTAAATATAGAAGATTTGATGAGTACATATCCAAAAAACCAACATAAAAATATATTTTCTTCTTATGACAAATTAGATATGTGTTTCATTGTGTACTCTTTAATAAATCGAGTTGTGTAACTCCACTTTTGATCTTTTTCCAAAAAAAACATAAAAATACTAATAGAATTAGTTTTATCTGACTAGGATTCTAAGAAGAGTAGCCAAATTAAAACATAACAAACTGTCTATCACATGATGGAATTTCAATCTAAAAGGAATCCTATTTAAATTAGAATTATGTGGCCCTCTCAACTTTGTATAATTTATTGGTCAAATTTGACTTACATCAAGATGTTAACACGTGTCCAAACAACTGAGGAGTTCTCCCAAGACATCTACAACTCTCAGTCCATCACGAAGCCTCTGTCACATCAACCAAGCAGAGCCGCATTCCGCCATTCTGAGACCTTACCACACCGAAGTCCTCACCTCTTCAGGGTCTTCACCAGTCTGAGACCCTCCCCATTCCAAATGCTTCAGCTTCAAACCCAAAGCTCCAATAACATATCATCTTTGATTTCGCCGACAGTTAAGTAACTTCATCCTTCACCACGTTTAAATGTGTAATGCCCCTATCAGCGCAAGCAGTTATAGACAGTGACAGATTTCTCGACATGCAATCCCAACCAACCAGTACCAGTGATCACAGTCGTTACAACAAATCTAACATGTGCAGATCCTGCAGTTACCATAATCCATCAATTCCGCCTCCATGCCACCATCAAGGTCAGGTATATACTATCTTTCTTCTTCAAGGAGATGGAGGTTACTTCCCTAAACCTCAGAGCACACACTCCACTACACTGAAAGTTTTTCTATTCCAGTCTGCCATCACACACACTAATAGTTTTCCTGTGCTAGTCTACCCCGCTACACTAGCAGTTTCCCTATGTCGGTCCCCATTTCTTTTCACCTACTGATTTCTCACGTCTGAGGGTTTTAGGCCGACACCACACCAGTGTGAATACACCTGAGGGGGGTGAATATGTGTACTAGCTAATTTAATGACAAATGATGCGGAATTAAAAACTCAATTGCAACACACTATGTGTAACCAAAGAGTGTAGCCAAATTCCCCGTGAAGGGCTCTGGATTATCTCCTCGAGATTCTTCTAAATAATAGTTGAGGTGTTATATGAAGCTCTTTTGGTTCAACACAAGTATGGGCACACAAACAATACCAAGAAAGTATATGATATGAACAATATAAAGTAATGCAAGATATAAGAGAAAGAGTTTAGAGATAGTGGATCAAACGCAAACACCAAGATATGTTTCGATATTAGAGCTACTGCTTTACGTCCCCGCCTTCACACAGAAGGATTTCCACTACGTCCACACAAGACCTCCCACAAAGGGAACCTCCACCGAGGAATTTGCAATTACAAACTTGAAGTATACAACTCCTCTCTCCAACACAACCACCTCTACACAAGAGGCATAGCACAAGCCAAAACTCAATCACCTCTACGCAAGAGGAATGACACAAAGCTAAACTACAATCACCTCTACACCAGAAAGATAGGCACAACGTCAAACCACAACCACAATCACCTCTACACAAGAGGGATAGGCACAAAACTAAACCACAACCACAATCACCTCTACACAAGATGGATGAACACAAACCCAAAGCAAAAAAGGAGATTACAAATTTAGTGATCACAATAGACCACAAACAACTTTCCTCACAAAAAAGAAGATTCTATAGATAGAATTAGATATGATAGCTCAAGTATGAGAAAACAAGGTGTTTGAAAATCAAAATCACAAAGAAAAATACTTGAAAAATTACTAGATAGAAATAAAAATAAAGATCAAAAATCAAATTCCCAAAGACTATGATTTTTCCAACTGATCAGCATGATTTTATACCATTTTTATACTCCTAATTATCTATTATTTGTATATAAATAATGCTACTCGGGTATATTTGATTATATTTTGCAGGGAATAGGTAAAAGGAAAAAAAGGAGGAATCCGGATAATTTCAGCAATTAAATGCCGCAATTTGTAAAAGATTGGAGGATGCTTTTTGAGCATGCTGCGGTATTTTGATCATAACTTTGGCTACAGGATCTCAAAAACAGCCATTCAGGATGCTACGAAAAGAGAATTCGAAGATCTACAACTTTTGTGTTGAGAGGTTTTGCTGATTCAGCCATTTACCTGCCCGTAAAAGTCAAAAAACATTCTGCTACTGTCATTGGACCAAATCTGGGCGCAATTATGAAAGGTTGAGCGGGTTGAATGTAATTATTTTCTCTTGCGATATTCTTACTCCAGATTTGACTTGTAACTGAGATGGAAAGGAGAACATTTGTGAGAGTGTAATGTTTAGAGAAAATGTGAGAATAGCATTTTCATTGGCTTATAAAAGCCAATGAAAGCTAGGGTTTTGGGAGTTTTTTCTTTTCTAGGTTTTTTTTTAAGGTTATTTTTTTCCTCCTTGAATTTGTGCGAATATAATCAAAGCTTGGATTTTGATTAATTTTTCAAAGTTATTTTCATCTGATGGAGGTCTCTTCTAATTTCAATCTCAGATTTTAGAGATAAGAATTTTATTTCCAGCATTTTATTTTCATTTTTATTTATTTTTTTCCTGAAATTTCTCACTTTGTTAGTTTTATTTTAATCCTGTAGTAAAAAAAAATTGTAAACAAAAAAAAAAAGGGATGTACAGAGGCGCCTGTTGGCGCCTCTGCAGAACAAAAACAGAGGGCGCAGGTCTCTGCGCCCTCCATTTGAAAAGAAAGGGGCGCCACTTGGCGCCCCATTGTGAAGAGGCAGGGGCGGCCCCAAGCGCCCCTGCAGGTAAGTGTTTTATTATTATTTTTTTTAATTAATTTAATTTAATTAGTTTAGTTTAATTATACATGCTTGCAATTAATGACTTAATTAAATTTTAGATAACTTCAAACTGATTTAGTTAGTTTAGTTTATTGTTAATTTTAGTCATGAGTAACTAATTTTCTAGTGCCCAGGGAAGATGAACCTAGGCTAGATTATTTTGTGGTAAACCTGTAGTTTCATAACTATGATTGTTGCACTCACCAATTGACCTAGAACTTTTAGGAGATTATTTCTAGAGTCACTGGTATTTGACAAGGTATGTATTAGTAATCAATGGTCCATGCTTAGGATTTTACTGCTTTAAATTTATTAGTCATTTTATTTACTTTGATGGACCATGTGATGAAGATAATATCATGTGCTTAGATCTAGTGTTCAGACTTACTTTACCTATTAGGAATAGAGATTTTGGTAAGTAACAACATACTAGTATGGAGATCGAGATTGACCACTTGATGCTAGTTTAGGAGATTCGACCCTGGGCGCTTAACTTTTCTTAGATTGACAATTTAGTTTAGAACAAACTATCACAAAATCTTTTGATCCATTCGTGTAGAAGTGTCATAACCAAAAGAACCATCTGTCCCTGTGGACCGACCCTCAAGTGCTACATCGAACGACCGTGCGCTTGCGGTAATTTTAAAACGAGGAGACAGAATCTCCCTATCAAGTTTTTGGCGCCGTTGCCGGGGACACGGTGTTCTATCTTTAGTTTTGACACCTATACCGGATTGTTAAAAAAAAATTCAAAAAAAAAATTCAAAAAAAAATTCACAAAAAAAATAAAACAAATTTAAAAAATCCTTTCCCTATGGCCTATCCAAATTCATTTGGTTACGATCCACTTTATAGGCCAGACCCTCCCTTCCATCCACCAAGCTCTCTTCCAGATTTTAATGAATACATCCATCCCTCGAACTACTCATTTTCTTCATACCATCCTATGAGTTGTCATCACTGTCAAGATCCAAATCATTCTTCTGAACAGTGTCCTTCGATAGGGTATTCGTCAGGACTAGGTCAAAATCAATTCCACACATTTCAAGGACCTACGAGCGAGCCTTATCCATCAAACTTCAATTCGGAAGGTTGGAATTGTCCTCAATTTTCATGGGACCAATCATATCAAAATTCTCAACCTAATTGGTCCTACATTGAACCACCACCTCCATCTTGGGGATTTGAGCATGAAGAAAGCACATTAGAGAAGAGTTTTAAAGCCATGCAGCAGACTATAGTCGAAACGAATCAACAGTTAATCGAGGCATGTGCTCACATGGATAAGATAATGACTCATCTCAATCAACCTGTTTCAACCACAAGTCCAGATCAAGTTCAAGAGTTCCATCAACTTTCGCAAATTGAGTTCAATGGCAATCAGGTGGACAAAGAACCAACACTAGAGGAAACTTTTGAAACTTTCAGGCAAACTTCAAAGCAAGTGCTCTATGATACTAGAGACTGCTTAAACAGGCCAGTAAATGAGTTGGTAAGTGAGCAAGAGAAGGATCCCTTTTCTAGTCAACTAGTTCATGAGCCAATACCGACTCGACCCATGTCCATTCAAGAGCACATCAACTTTCATAAGATGAACAAAGGCCAACTGTTAGACCCGAAGAGCAAATCGTTGGCCATAGTGACATGTCTAATCATTCCATCGAGATGCCCCTCGAGTCCCCATTATTTCATCTTAATCAATTTGAAGAGCTTGAACATGAGAAGCCTGTTGAGGAAGTTGTGAAGGTCCATGAGGGGTACAAACTTGATAATGATCCTCAGTGTCTGGATGAAGTGATTAGAAATTATTTGGCTACACGTACACCTCGTGTGAAGCCAGTTGAATCTTGCTGTGAAGAGGAATGTGACAATGATGAATTTTTACTTCAAAAGAAATTTGAGGATGAATTTTCTAAGTTCTGTGAAAAGATAAATGTTAAGGAGCAGAAAATTGCATCCACTCATATGGAGAAAATGGAGCACACTGATCAAAATTGTGAGAATGCCTACATGGATAATGAGCCTTTATTTCTTGATGAGCTTTTGTTGAAGAGGATGATCACAATGATGAAAAAACATGTGTTGAGGATCTTGAGTTTAGAGTTCCCTTTGAGAAAACAAAACTCGATTTGAGTATCTTCACTTTCGATGAGCCAACCAATGATCATACTTTTCAAAACTTGATTCAAGAATCTCTAGTTAATCAAAGCTTTGAAACCCTATTTGAGGACGAACTCATATATCTGAATGAATCGGTTAGGGATGCTTTGGTTAATTACACACCTCCAAAGAAAATTGTTGATTTAAGTTTTGAGGTGATGTTTGAGGATGAGCTTAAATTCATAGGCAATCATATTATGGACACTCCAATTATATCGTGTAAAAATGATGAAATTGTGAGGAGGTATGGAAAGAAGAGAAAGAAGAGATGGAAGAAAGTGCTGAACAAGATGGAGAGGATGAAATTAAAAATAACAAAAAGATTAACCTCTCCACTTTGTCCATTAAAGAGAACCCATTGGAATGATGGGAAGCGAGCTCGAGGGAATAGACCTAGAAAAATCTAGGTGTGGGGGAGTTGTGAAATTGTACATATGTAATTATTTGTTTCTGTTTATTTTATTTTATTTTCTTTTTGTTGTTGAGTCTTTTTATTTCTCTTTTAGTTAGTTGAGTCAGTTTTAGTGAGTCTTTTATTTCTCTTTCTCTAACCTATGTGCCGAGTTTTTTTACAAGTGATACAGGATAAGCAAGGAGGCATCCACCACATACAAGGAGCATTTTGTTTGTTTCGGCAGCTGGGTTCTCTAGTACACTGTGAGTATGTCTAATCTAGCATACTGTTTACATTTCTGTATCTTTGTATGCTTGGATTGCATGATCATCATGATTGTGTGCTTGATTTGGATGTGTAAATTACATGCTACATTATTTCTATCTCTGTATTCAAGTATATGCATGAGGACATGGCACAGTTTAGGTGTGGGGGGGGAGATTCATATTTTTCTTTTGTTTAGGAGTCTTTTTGGTTTTGTTTTAGTTTTAGGGTTTTCACTTTATTCTCTTTTCTTTCTTTATTGAGAGTCTTAAAAAAAATTGTGCAAAATTTGAAAATTTTCTACAAATGAGTAACTAGTATGTGAGTGATTTAGTATCCATGAGTGGATTTTAAGGGTAAGATCAAGATGAAAGAATTATAAAATCTTAAAATAAAGATTAGAATCTAAAACGGACATACCATCTAAACTTAGTCTAAGTGATTATGTACCCAACAGCACTTACACTATTAGTTCATAGGCTTGGGATATTGATTGCAACTAATATATATATATATATATATATATATATATATATATATATATATATATATATATATATATATATATATATATATATATATTATATATTTATATATATATATATATATATATATTATTATTATTATTATTATATAATAAAATAAATATTAATAAGTCTTGTCTTATGGCCTCAGTTGCTTGAGTAATTAAGTCCGTAGGAGTGTCTTTACACTTATTGCCCTAAGACCATCTGGTTTGGGAGCATTGGCACAAAGCTCGCTATATGGGTAGCTGAGAAAGCCTAATAGGAGAAGACACTATAAAAATATAATAATTTTGATTATCAATTAGCTAGGTACCTTGGCCTCAGGAAGCCTCGGTATCTACGCGAAAGATAGTTTAAAAAAAAGATAGTTAAAAAAAAAGAAAAAAAAAGTATAAAAGTTGTAATTAAATATTCCCAAGCTTAAGAACTACATCACGATCACGGGGTACATAGGATCTAAAACTTAGGACAGGTGGTGTAAAGTTTGGATTTGAGACTTTATTTTATAGCCAATATAATTTCTTGAATTGAGATTTTACTTTAAAATGAAACTCTTGGAAATTGATGATCTTACTAACTAGTTACCCAAAAAAAAAAAAAAAAAAAAAAAGAGAGAGAGAATTGTTTTCCTTTTCTTGATTTTCGGTTATCCTTATTTTACTTTTATTTATTTCTTAATCTCTAACTTTCTTGGATTTTGTGGGTGTAATCCACTGAAAACCCTCACGAGACAAAACTCGTCCTCTAGGGTAACCTAGGGGTTTAACGGCTTGTTGCACATGCTAAGTGCAACCGTGATTCCTACGAAAGTGAGTTAGGGTAGTTTAGTTTTCTTTTTCTTTTTATTAATTTTGCTCGAGCACTAGCAAAAGATAGGTGTGGGGGTATTTGATTAGCATGATTTTATACCATTTTTATACTCCTAATTATCTATTATTTGTATATAAATAATGCTACTCGGGTATATTTGATTATATTTTGCAGGGAATAGGTAAAAGGAAAAAAAAAAGGAGGAATCCGGATAATTTCAGCAATTAAATACCGCAATTTGTAAAAGATTGGAGGATGCTTTTTGAGCATGCTGCGATATTTTGATCATAACTTTGGCTACAGGATCTCAAAAACAGCCATCCAGGATGCTACGGAAAGAGAATTCGAAGATCTACAACTTTTGTGTTGAGAGGTTTTGTTGATTCAGCCATTTACCTGCCCGTAAAAGTCAAAAAACATTCTGCTACTGTCATTGGACCAAATCTGGGCGCAATTATGAAAGGTTGAGCGGGTTGAATGTAATTTATTTTCTCTTGCGATATTCTTACTCCGGATTTGACTTGTAACTGAGATGGAAAGGAGAACATTTGTGAGAGTGTAATATTTAGAGAAAATGTGAGAATAGCATTTTCATTGGCTTATAAAAGCCAATGAAAGCTAGGGTTTTGGGAGTTTTTTCTTTTCTAGGTTTTTTTTTCTAAGGTTATTTTTTTCCTCCTTGAATTTGTGCGAATATAATCAAAGCTTGGATTTTGATCAATTTTTCAAAGTTATTTTCATCTGATGGAGGTCTCTTCTAATTTCAATCTCAGATTTTAGAGGTAAGAATTTTATTTCCAGCATTTTATTTTCATTTTTATTTTATTTTATTTTCCTGAAATTTCTCACTTTGTTAGTTTTATTTTAATCCTGTAGTAAAAAAAAAATTGTAAACAAAAAAAAAAGGGATGTACAGAGGCGCCTGTTGGCGCCTCTGCAGAACAAAAACAGAGGGCGCAGGTCTCTGCGCCCTCCATTTGAAAAGAAAGGGGCGCCACTTGGCGCCCCATTGTGAAGAGGCAGGGGCGGCCCCAGGCGCCCCTGTAGGTAAGTGTTTTATTATTATTTTTTAATTAATTTAATTTAATTAGTTTAGTTTAATTATACATGCTTGCAATTAATGACTTAATTAAATTTTAGATAACTTCAAACTGATTTAGTTAGTTTAGTTGATTGTTAATTTTAGTCATGAGTAACTAATTTTCTAGTGCCCAGGGAAGATGAACCTAGGCTAGATTATTTTGTGGTAAACCTATAGTTTCATAACTATGATTGTTGCACTCACCAATTGACCTAGAACTTTTAGGAGATTATTTCTAGAGTCACTGGTATTTGACAAGGTATGTATTAGTAGTCAATGGTCCATGCTTAGGATTTTACTGCTTTAAATTTATTAGTCATTTTATTTACCTTTGATGGACCATGTGATGAAGATAATACCATGTGCTTAGATTTAGTGTTCAGACTTACTTTACCTATTAGGAATAGAGATTTTGGTAAGTAACAACATACTAGTATGGAGATCGAGATTGACCACTTGATGCTAGTTTAGGAGATTCGACCCTGGGCGCTTAACTTTTCTTAGATTGACAATTTAGTTTAGAACAAACTATCACAAAATCTTTTGATCCATTCGTGTAGAAGTGTCATAACCAAAAGAACCACCTGTCCCTGTGGACCGACCCTCAAGTGCTACATCGAACGACCGTGCGCTTGCGGTAATTTTAAAACGAGGAGACAGAATCTCCCTATCACCAACCATTAAAAACAAAATAAAAGATAGAGATTGAAACACAAAAACTCTTTTGAAACTCTTTAGAAAATGGGCAAGATGGCACTAGAAAACTTTTTCTCCTGAAACCCAAAACTTGATTTTCATGGAATTGTTGTTATGTTCAACTCAATCCTAATCACTCCTTTATATAGGGTTTTAGAAGAGCAAACTTAGTATAGTTTTACTAGGATAAAAGAGGAAGAAATTGACCCTAAAAATCAACTCTCCTCATTTTAAAAGAAACATGTTTTTAAACAGTTTTTAAAGGAGCTAGCCATTACTGTCAATCTGACAGTCTATTGGTAAATTTTGAGCACAGTTTTCAGGCTCAAAACGTCAGAAGCTAGAAATAGGTATATAAGAATAATTTGTAAATTTTTAAGTCATCTTTCTATTGCAACTTAAATCAACTTAATATCATTTCGGAGTAGAAAGTTATCAATAAAATACTGAAAGGTGTCAAATCAAAAACTGTAAACTGTTTCAGAATAAGAATAGACTTCAACCCAATGTTTGACATCTTTAACATTTGAATCAGAAATTTATTATTGAATAAGAAATGTAGGCCTAAACATTAAATCATGTTAATTGAATATAAGAATAAAATGTTATGATAAGATATCTAAAAGGGTGTCAAGCAGATCAGCAAAACGGGTGGCCGCCCGGTCGACCGAGAAAACCCGATATATGTGTACTTGAAATCCAAAACCGGTTAAATCGAAAACCAAACGTATTGAACTTGTGTGTATGTGTGAACTTGAGCATATCAACACTAGTCTATCTTACACAAGATCTAAACACAAACTAAACAAACCGAAGTCTTCTTGTAGAACTCTTTCTATAAGCCGACTCGATCCAAACACGATCCAAAGAGCTTGACTCCATCCGAGTGCTAAATACGATCTTGACGCATGAGCTCTTGAATCTACATGTGTTAGCTCCAAAACTCCCTTTTGAAGCTAAACACCTACTAAGATCTTAATAGTAAATCTGAAACTATATAAACACAAGATCATTAGTACTATAGCTATATGAGTTAATCATCATCAAAACTAGAGTGATGGGCCTTTGGGCCAACAATCTCCCCCTTTTGATGATGACAAAACTCATGGAGTTTTATAGGCATGGATTAAAGATAAGCTTCATAGAAGCTCCCCCTTAACTCATGCATAGCAATAAACAAATAAATATTCACTAAAATGCATAAATTAAACAAGACATATATGCATAAACAAGGATATAAACATGCATATAAAAACTCTCAAAATTCTTCTCCCCCTTTTTGTCAATTCATCAACAAAAGCGTGAGGACAATCAAACAATAAAAATGTATATGCGATATACATTCATGAAGAGGAGAGACGTAAAGTTAGCCCCCCTGCATACATGCATTACATGGAGAAGGGATGATTAGACCCTAACCCACATAAAACATAATATACAATGTATAAGTGAAGATATTAAGCTCCTCCTACACACGTGTATCACATAAAGAAGAGAGGTCAAATTTCTCAATGTGAGATACATTCAACATGAATCTATATATAGAGAAGATGTTAAATTTCTCTTGCATATGGCAATACATATCAAAAAAAAATTTGAAACCACTTTTTAAAACAAATTTTTGAAATTTCTTGAAGTCAACAAAATGAATTATGATACCAATGAAATCAAACAGTAGTTGACAAAAACAAATGTTGGTACCATTTGTAAAAAATATTTAAGATACCAATAATAGATTTTGATACCAATTGAAGATGAAACATGAAATACATTTTGATATCAAATAAATGCCAACTGAAATCAATGCATAAGCTTGTAAAGATACCAATTAATATTTGAAATAAAAACAAGCTTAACATAAACATAATTTGTGCTTCAAGAATGTAAATATATTGTAAAACAAGTACAATCGAACCATATATATGTATGTATGAAATTAGAAATACCAATTGAAATTAATACTAATTGAAATTTGAGGCATACATATATAAGAAACAAAGATATGTATAAAAAATAAAATTCCTTGAAGATCAAGTGTATAACTCATATCTACCACCCTATTCATGCACAAGTTTAAAAGATATTCAATAAGGATATACAAGGCATAGTCGCCCAACCATCCGCCCTTGGGTTGGTAGGAGTTTTCAAAAATCATAATTTGAAAACATTTTAGCATAGTTTGAAAACTCTACCAATTGAAGAACAAAGACTAGTTTTAAAGATAATTTTGAAAACTACAACGAAATCCTTCAAGTAAGAAATAAAACATGAATATATCCATGAGAACATGAAAATCACACAATAATTGACACTCAAATAGTAATAAAGCACATATATGCTCATGAAACAAAAATCCATGAGTAAACATCAAATATACAGTGTAAGAATCATGTAATCAATAAAATCATGAAAATAGGCAATGAAGCTCATATGAAATTTCTTTTATCAAAAGTAAGAAATCATCAAAACTAAATATACTTCAAGGTATATGTATGTTTTGTTGAAACTAAAAGTATACATACATATCCCAAACATAAACGAGTCCATAATAGAATATTGCATGAAAAGCAAGTGACTCTAGGATAGACATGTATATCTAATAGTTTTAGACAAAATTAACATATACATGAAGATATACACATTTTTATGAAAACATGTATAAAAAATAGAGAAAACAAGTATAAATGAAAGAATCATCAAAACTAGGTTATAAATGTACGTGTAATGAGTACAAATGAGCAATAAAGTACAAACACATGATAAACAAATGTGGTTCATTAGTTGTACAAGTATAAATATAAGTTTTAATAAAAGTTTCATCTAAACATGTAATCAAAACATGAAGTACAAAATCATAAACAAACATGATCATTAGAGTAAATGCACGTCCTTTAGAGCTAGGATATACACAATAACTAAACTATGGTGAGAACACAAAAATATAAATCCATATAAATATGGGTGTGTCTCAAATACCACATATGTATATCACAAGTCTAATAAACATTGCATTTAAACATAATGAACATGAAAAACATAAAAACCAATACATGTTAAAAACATTAATTTCAAAAGCATGTAAACTAAATAAGGAGTTAGAGATAGTTACCAAAACTATTGAATCAATCTCTAGATCTCCAAACCATAGTGGTCCTCCCACTAAGCATCCTTGAAGGTGATGCATCCAATGTAGTGTCCATCAAGCTCAAACCCATTCACCATCAAGGCACCAATACCCTCACGTTAAGTGAGAGCCAACACCTACATCAAATAAAGTAGGAGTTGCTTTTGAGACCCATATTCTTTTGGGTCCATGAGGGTTAACACCTTTCCCAGCCCAAATAAATTTATTTGCAAAATTGGAAACACTTATTCTATCATAACAAAATTTTGCAAGGTGGCCTTTACGTCCAAAATGTGTACAAATGTATACATAAGCATACATAGAATCATGTGTGTGAGCATGATGAGCATGTGTATGACGTGTTTTGTGTGCATGCATATGAGGTGCATGTTTCTTGCGAAATATGGATTCCAATTTCTTGTGATACATAACACATTGGCTCAAAGTGGAGCCCAAATAATCAACACTCTTTTTTAACATAATTATATTATTTTCAATAATTGAAGAAGATGTGGAGTAACCAACATATTTATCAATGAAGAAGAGGCAATCGAAACATGACAAACATGAGCATCAACATCATTTTTCAAAGAAGTATTTTCTTTTGAAACAAATTCCAATTCTTTTGAAATCAAAGCAATTTTATTTTCAAAGAATTGTTCTCTTTTAAAACAATTTCAAGTTTGAAGACAAAACCTTATTTTTCTTCAAAACACCATCATAATCATTTTATTTTTCATAATTTCATTGTCCTTTAAGGCAATGACAAGTTAGGATTTCAATGAGTCCCTTTCACTTGAAATCTCAACCCTCTATTGCAAAGTCATATTAAGTTTTTGAAAACAAATCCTTATTTTCTTCTTTTAATTTAAAACTTTTTTTTTAAAAACTTTGTACTTTGAAAGCAAGTCTTCACACAATATAAATAATTCTTCATTTAATGCATATGCATCCATGTTATCATCACAAAAAGAACTAGCACTATAATATAGTTGAGTCTTTGAAATTACCTCAAGGGAGTCATTCTCTTAGACCATGTAGTAAGCTTCGTCAGACTCATCTCCACTAGATTCTTTCTCCACATTGTTTGTCATTTGTCGCTTGGGGGAGGTCAATGATTCCACACTGCAAAAGCGGAATCACAATAAGAAACCAAAGATAAATATTCTTTGCTAAGTGAATGCTTTAGTGCGTATAGGGTTTGTGCATTAGCATCAATGTACTTGTCATTATCAAAATAGGTTTTCTTGGTAGTGGCAATATGGACATGCAAACCTAGGGTTTGTAAGTAAGCACTCATCCTAACTTTCCAAATATCAATGTTGATAACATCATACATGGGAGGGGCAAGGTGATCCATGAGTGTAAAGACTATATGTGTGCAAATGTAATACTAGATTAGCAATCCAAGATCTCACTCCTAGGTGGTTAAACCTAATATCAGGAGCGTAAGCTCTGATACCAAATGAAAATATACCTAGAGGGGGGTGAATAGGTGTACTAACTAATCTAATGACAAATGATGCGGAATTAAAAACTCAATTGCAACACACTATGTGTAACTAAAGAGTGTAGCCGAATTTCCCGTGAAGGGCTCTGGACTATCTCCTCAAGATTCTTCTAAATACTTGTGTTGAAGCTTTCTTGGTTCAACACAAGTATGAGCACACAAATAATACCAAGCAAGTATAAGATATGAACAATATAAAGTAATGCATGATATAAGAGAGATAGAGTTTAGAGATGGTGGATCAAACGTAAACACCAAGATATGTTTCGAGATTCGAGCCACTGCTCTACGTCCCCGCCTTCACACAGAAGGATTTCTACTACGTCCACACAGGACCTCCCACAAAGGGAACCTCCACCGAGGAATTTGCAATTACAAACTTGGAGTATACAACTCCTCTCTCCAAAACAACCACCTCTACACAAGAGGCAAGGCACAAAGCCAAAACTCAATCACCTCTACACAAGAGGGATGGGCACAAAGCCAAACTACAATCACCTCTACACAAAAATGATAGGCACAAGGCCAAACCACAACCACAATCACCTCTACACAAGAGGGATAGGCACAAAACCAAACCACAACCACAATCACCTCTACACAAGATGGATGAACACAAACCAAAGCAAAAAAGAGATTACAAACTTGGTGATCATAATAAACCACAAACAACTTTCCTCACAAAAAATAAGATTCTATAGATAGGATTAGATATGATAGATAAAGTGTGAGAAAACAAGGTGTTGAAAATCAAAATCACAAAGAAAAATACTTGAAAAAATTACTAGATACAAATAGAAATAAAGATAAAAAAACCAATTTCCCAAAGACTCTATGATTTTTCCAACCCTTGAAAACAAAATAAAATATAGAAATTTGAAGCACAAAAACTCTTTTGAAACTCTTTAGAAAATAGGCAAGATGGCACTAGAAAACTTTTCTCTTGAAACCCATAACTTTGATTTTCAATGGAATTGTTGTTGTGTTCAACTCAATCCTAATGACCACTTTATATAAGATTTTAGAAGAGCAAACTTAGTATAGTTTTACCAGGATAAAAGAGGAAGAAATTGACCCTAAAAATCAACTCGCCTCGTTATAAAAGAAAATGTTTTAAAACAGTTTTTAAAGGAGCTAGCCATTGTTGTCAATCTGGCAGTCTATTGGTCAATTTTGAGCGCAGTTTTCAGGCTCAAAACGTTAGAAGTTAGAAATAGGTATATAGGAATAACTTGTTAACCTTTAAGTCATCTTTCTAATGCAACTTAAATCAACTTAATATCATTTCAGAGTAGAAAGTTATCAATAAAATACTGAAAGGTGTCAAATCAAAAACTGTAAACTGTTTTCAGAACAAGAATAGACTTCAACCCAATATTTGACATCTTTAATATTTGAATCAGAAATTTATTAGTGAATAAGAAATGTAGCCTTAAACGTTATCTTTGAAATGCAATTTAAATCATATTAATTGAATATAAGAATAAAATGTTATGATAAGATATCTAAAAGGGTCTCGAGCAGATCAGCAGAACGGTCGGCGCGCGGTCGACCGAGAAAATCCGATATATGTATATTTGAAATCCAAAACCGGTTAAACCGAAAACCAAATGTATTGAACTTTGTGTGTGTGTGTGTGAACTTGAGCATATCAACACTAGTCTATCTTACATAAGATCTAAACACAAACTAAACAAACCGAAGTCTTCTTGTAGAACTCTTTCTCCAAGCTGACTCGATCCAAACACGATCCAAAGAGCTTGACTCCATCCGACTGATAAATATGATCTTGACGCGCGAGTTCTTGAATCTACATGTGTTAGCTTCAAAACTCCTTTGTTGAAGCTAAGCACCTACTAAGATCTTGATAGTAAATCTGAAACTATATAAACACAAGATTATTAGTACTATAACTACATGAGTTAATCATCATCAAAACTAGAGTGATGGACCTTTGGGCCAACACGATGCTCCTAACCTAAAAGGTGTCCTTTCTCAGTGTGCTCTGACAGGTCTGATCGAGGAGCCTAAGTCGTTTGTAGCGGAGATTCATCCCACCGCAAACTGTTGAAATTTTTCCCACCACAAACTAGCGGTTTCATTGAGTTCTTGCGTTTATACTCAAGGTCTCCCTTTCTTCCAACCAAACCTTCCCAAAAAGCCTTTCCCCTAGTATCTATGGCCCCTAAGAAGCAGATGATCATCCACAACGGTGCCCTTTCCAAAGGCGGGATGATACCATCGTTGGGGGCATGGTCTCCCTATACGCCGCCAATCGCAAGCATTCCACGATGACAATGGTTCCTTCCGTCTCAATAGATTGCCACCAGCGCCCAACCGTCACTATTCAAAGGCCAAATCCTTCAGATGCTCGTCGACATGAAAGAACAGATGAAGGAGTAGCAAACCTGGTCAGATCGCGATTGGGAGCAGCAGCTGTCGACCGCAAGAATGTCGTTCGTGAACAAGAGTCATTGAGGTAACTCAATAACCAAATTGAGGCTCAAATCGTCGCCCTCAAAGGCCCTCAAGCACATCCGGTGGACGAACTTAGAGTTGGGGAGATACAGAGTGATGGGCTTATCATGAATCTGAGGCGGCCCAGAACAACATCTCCCCTATACGAAGACAGATCCGAAAATGAAGCAGACTCGTCTCGTTACCAAATAAGGGTTCAGAAATCACCTAGAGGGGGGTGAACAGGTGATGGCTATAACAACTAGGCAACTTTAAAAACTAATGCAGAATTAAAACTAGCTAACACAGTATATCAAGCAAGTATTTAGCAATAGCAAGTAATGAGAGAGTTGAGTTGAGAGAGAAAATTCATACGCAAAAGCAAGAGGTTTGTTTCAAGGTTCGAGCCACTTGCTCTACATCCCCGCCTTCACTGCAATGAAGGATTTCTACTATACTTTACTCTCTTACAACTAATTGTTCCGATCCTGCAAGATCTGGATTAAGAATATGAGCCCGCAAGCTCAACCGAGGTCACAACCTCCACAAACTTCACAATACAAGGAATGGTAATCTTCTCAAGATCACAAATGCTCCACAATATAATCCTATAGTCTAATATAGAGAATGGAAGCTTTAAGATTGCGTGAGTGAGAAAAAGTTGCAGAGGATTTGAATTGTAAGCTCAAACAATGAGAGAATTTGAATTTTAAGGCTCTAAACTTGAAAACTCTTTAAACTCATGATATAAATCTTGTAAAATTGGTTAATGGGATTTTCTACAGTGCCTTTATTTATAGAGGACTAAAATAGATGTGGAAAACTCAAAATAGTCGTTAAAGATAATTCAAAAAGTCCAAATTAAAATATAGTCGTTAAAGGCAAAATCCAGGATTTTGCACAGTGACCGATCGACGGGGCAGTTGACCGCCAATGGCTAAAAAAAAAGTTGTTGGAGACACCGATCGACCGCATGGTCGACCGAGCTCAAACAAAAAGCTCTGCTACTCTGACGGTAGATCGGTCGGTCGATCGAGATCGACAAACAGAGAGCATTGCAAGATCTGAGGTCGACTGGTTGGTCAACCGACATGCACAGTTTTAAACATGCACAAGCCTAAGCATATCCGGTCGACAGGGCGGTCGACCGACATAACCAAAATCTCATACATTTTGTATCTAAAATGCTTTTTGAAAATATTTAAAATACTTTGTAAAATCTTGCAAAAATAAATTTATACAAATTCTTTTGATAAAATACATGTGAACAAAAATTAACATGAATTTGAAAATTCTTTTGCAATAACAAAGGAATTTTTTGAAATAAATCTTTTCAAGAGTGTTTTTCTCAAAATGAACTTCAATAAAAACAGAATTCAATACTAAAAATCTTTTCATTTTTTGCAAGAAAACTCGATATCAATTTTGTGTATGTCAATGAGCTTTCCAAATTCTAAACAAGATTTTAACAAAATCAAATCTAACAAATATGAATTCTTCTATTCTTATGAGATGCTTCAATGCATCCAAACTTGATTTCTCAAGCTTGACTCCCTCTTGAGTATATAGTGTGTTCTTGGTGCTTGAGTTCTTGATTCAATGTGTTAGCTTCAGACTTGACTTTAAGTCTTTTGGTTGAAGATAAACATACAAACATGATCCTCTTAATCTTGTAACTTAAATAATCATAAAATTATTAGTATAATAACTACATGAGTTAATCATCATCAAAACTAAAGTGATGGACCTTTGGGTCAACAGGTCAAAGCGGTCAGACTCAAAAAGATCAAAGAGCTTCCCGGTAACCCTCGACGAACTGGTCCAGAGGCGGATTCAGGAGGTGAAGCTGCAATTCCATAGTGGAATGATACTGGCAGTTTTCAAAGTCTCTGACTCCCTTCTCTCCGAAGATCCTGGAGTGCGAATTCTTGAAGAAGTTCTCAGCTCTGACCTTTGACTACTACTCCAGAGCGAGCGATCCAATTCAACACATCAGACGCTTTCGGGATAAGATGGTAGTCCACACCCGCAACGACGCCCTCATGTATCTAATCATTTCGTCCAGCCTGAAAAACATGGCTTTAGATTGGTTTTACTCTCTGCCGCCACATTCTCTCCACAACTTCAATGAGATAATCGAGGTGTTCCTTACTCAGTACGCCTCCTGTCGGGAGGCCAAGAAGAACAACCACCACCACCTCCCTCCAAATGACGCAATGTGACAGCCTCAAGTCCTACATCGGTTACCTTCAGAGCCAACTTACCAAGGTTCCCAACTGCGGTGAAGATGTATATGCACTCGCGTTCATCAGCAGACTGCAGGTCTCTCACCCCGATACAAACACCTACTGAAGTATAACGTGACTCAAATAAGTGAAGTCTTGTCTCAGCCCTAGCCTTACATTCAGTTGGAGGAGGTTATGAAGAATTCAGTCAACCACTCTCTCAAACGCAGAAATGATAGAGAAGATGAACTCGCAGCGCGAGACTCTGACCCATGCCAGTAATCAAAACCGGGGGCAACCCACCTTCAAGAAGAAGGCGTTCCCGATTCTCTCTCTGAATCCACACCGTGCTTCAGAGCGGAACAACACTTCACCCCGCTGAGACTTCCTATCAACGAAGTCTTCAGTGCCATTAAGGACCAACCATGGGTAAGGCACCCGAAGCAGATCCAACACGACCATGCACTCCCCTGAGCGGAAGAGTAATGTTCTTACCACGACAGTAAGGGACACATACTACTGCAGAAGCCTCCTGTGATACCTGAAAGAACTTGTCTGCCAAAGCTTCCTCAGAAAGTACATTCTACCGCGACGCGACCTCCGGTGCAAGACAACCAACTGCTCCACCTCCTTCCCAATCGCAGCACATGATCACCCAATATAAGGCGATTGAGTGATCTTGTACCTCTAATGAAGACAGGGGAGTACCTCCCCTGATAACACCCTCGCTATTTCAATTAAATTTCATGTATTATTTATCAAATTATTGAATAAAATTAAACATTTGCTACTAACCATTTCAGCATACCCCGCTGATGGGAGTGTCCCCCATCAAATCCCTAACGCTTATATGTTCCGTTGTGGGAGTGTCCCCTACTCGAAGACGGTAACACACGCACCAGCCTACGGGCTCTCTCTCGATTAGCCTATGGACAGTCAAAACCCTCCATTGTGGGAGTGTCCCTCGCTCGGAGTCCATGCCCCGCTGATGGGAGTGTCCCCTATCAGATCTCTGACGCTTGTATGTCCTGTTGTGGGAGTGTCCCCACTCGGAGGCGGCAACACAAGCAACAGCCTACAGGCCCCTCTCGATTAGCCTACGGACAGTCGAAACCCTCCGCTATGAGAGTATCCCCCGCTCCGAGTCCCTGCTCCGCTGATGGGAGTGTCCCCATCAGATCCATGATGCTTGTACATCCCATTATAGGAGTGTCCCCTACTTAGAGACATCAACGTAAGCACCAGCCTATAAGCTCCCTCGATTAGCCTAGGGCAGTCGAAATCTCCGTTGTGTGAGTGTCCCCAACTCAAAGTTCAAATTTGCAGGTACCGTTGATGGGATTATCCCTATTTGAAGACAACAACGCAAACCCACCGACATTCTGTCACCAACCTACCAAACCACAGATATAGATCAGCACTCTGAAGAGTTATGGTCATATCAATTCCAAAAAGCTTATAGTAAAAACAGACCAGGCAAGCTCTAAAGATGACTATTTTCATTCCAAAAGATATTTCCTTTCAAAAAATATTTTCATTTTGAATATCATTCTATTAAATTTATTTGATTATATCTGACGATAGTGATACAAGATATTCTACATCTCTGTGTTTACTCTTTTGTAAAGAAATAAAGAAGATCCAAATCCAAACACCCGGTCCTGCCACCATTAACAATCCCCTGACGATGAACAGAGATTTGTTCATCAGAAGTTCTCCCAAGAGCAATCGTCCATCTTCATCCGTGCCACGACTCCTGAACAAGAATTCCTATGGCCCCTGTCTCTGTGTCCCACGAAGGAAGCAAAATGAGATCTTCCAAGGAGCCTTCGAGAGGCAAGACGATACTCATGACAGCAGACAGACTCGGTAAGACACACAAGAAGATGATGGCATTACATCCCCTCCAAGGTGTTCTGTGGGAAAGTTCCAAACTCCGGGAAGAGAAGTGATTCATCAACGCATCCAGTCCTTCCTCGTACACGCTATCAGGAAAGAGGTTGACGGTCTCAAGGCGAAGCTTGCTCGCCTAAAATCGAGCAACCGAAAACCAGATCACCCAATCCAGTTGAAGAAAAAATCATACATGTCACCCTCAAAGTGACACCCTGTCACGGTGATTAATGCGTTGTAACAGCCCCTTCACGGCAAATAATGCAACGCACCATCTAGACTCTCTAAAAAGAGAGCTTGATCACCACTTTCTTATTCTCCTCCGTCTCCTTTCCTTCCTCCATCTGACGAAGAGAAAAGAGGAGAGCATGGCGGCCCAGTAAGGAAAGAAGTTAGGGTTTCAAAGCAGGGGTTTTTGAAGAAGGTAGCGAAGATGATTTCTCCTACAACTCTCTCTATTTATAGATGGATGAAAAATCACACCGCCTTCAATTCAAACTACTAATTCCTGAAAATCCGGCCCACTTTCTGAGATTTCGGTCAACAAAAAAGGCAGAAGATCAATCGACGTCGTCAAACCATAAAACCTTACAATCTTAGTCATAATGATACCAGGATTCGAAAAAAACGCAAGATGTAACTTTAAGGAATCATGCCGACAAATGTAACAACTGACAACCAGCTGTACAATATCCAATTAATTCCTAAAGATCCGCAAAGATCCAAAGAGATTCGACATACGCTCCTCTGTCCGCAAGCGTCAAAGTACGCTTAAGGCATCGAGAGTCCCTCTCATCCACTTCGCTCCCCTGACTTCCCTTCCGCAGACTCTAGCAAGTGAAAAGGCAGGGGGCATCTGTAATGTTTAAAATTTGACCCATACCAGGATGATGATACGTGTCCAAACTACCAAGAGTTCTTCCAAGACATCCGCAACTCTTAGTCCATCTCGAAGCATCTGCCACATCCAGCCGACCTGGAGCCGCATTCTACCATTCTGAGACCATACCACTCCGAAGTCCTCACCTCCTCGAGGCCTTCTCCATCCGGAGACCCTCCCTGCTCCGAGGGTAAAGCTCCAAACCCGACGCTCCAACAATAGATCATCCTTGATCTCTGCCGACAGTTATGCAGCTCCATCCTTCACGTTCTTAATGTGTAACGCCCCAATCAGCGCGAGCAGTTATGGACAGTAGCATATCTTCCAGCATGCAATCTCAACCAAGCAGCACCAATAATCACAAACGTTACAACAAATCCAACACATACAGATCGTGCAATTACCACAATCTATCAATTTCGCCTCCACGCCTGCATCAAGGTCAGATATATACTATCATGCTTCTCCAATAAGAAGGTCTCTTCTCTAACCCTCAAAGCACACACTCAACTACACTAAAAGTTCCTTGTTGCAGTCCACCATCACACACTAGCAATTTTTCTGTACTAGTTCATCCTCCCATCTTCCAGCAGTTTCCCTCTATTAGTCCTCCTTTTCTTTCCACATACTGATTCTCACGCCCGAGGGTGTTAAACCGTCATTACATCAATACTCCTAACCCGAAAGGTGTCCTTTTTATGTGTGCTCTGTGTGAGAGTTTTTCCACCACATATAACAAACGAATAAAGGATCAAGCTAAAAAATTAATTTCTTTAATTAAAAAAGAATATTAAAATCATTATCTAACTAGAATTATATAAAAAGAACAAGCCAATCAGAATGTAGTAGAAAAATACTTATTAGAATCCTTAGGAGACAAAAAATGCAGGCAAAATATTAAATTAGAATCTCTCAAATATCTTCAGCCACACAGTTCATCTAACTATCATCATAGGTCTGGCATTTGGGACAATTTGAAATTCAGGAAAGATCCGCAAACTTATTAAAATTATTCCATATTGATGAATACTAGGATAGAACAAATACATATTGTATTATCCTCACTGGTAAACTGGTGGGCGTATTGGGGAGTCCGCCTAATGTTCCCAAAAAAAGATATGTTTTGTATTTACATGAAAAACACTATATTTAAGATATTAATCTCATTGTGGATAAACGACTCACTAAACAGTCGAAAAATCAAGGTTAGACAAAATAACCTGGTAGCTCATGCTAACTTATCAATGGAAAATAATGTGAACCATGATTTTAATCAACCCTCGCCTCCTTTTACAAAGCGCAGGCTCTGTTGGCAGTCCAATATCTCCAAAACAACTAGAGTTGCAGAACTGAACAAAATTGGATAACAATATTTCCAGACAGCAGTTAGCCCCAGGAATCTTCGGTCTCAGTTACCATGACCATATTCATATATGTCACAGAAAATTATAGTGGGAGCAAAAAAATCGGAAATAGGCGAAAAAAAGGGAAACATGAAACTAGAGAGATGAAGAAAAGATGCATGCCAATGACCTCCTGAGGGTAAGCACGAGAACAACTATTAACAGTAAAAACCATCAAGTGCAAAGATAATTCTAATTGAGAAATTATGAGAATTAGAAAGAAAAAGAATTACTCAGAAAGAAAGAAAGAAGCAGCATGTTTTCCTGTCACTCGGGTGGAGGAAAATGCTGTATTTGTTGCCATCTTTCCTACCATTTTTTCTTTTCATTTTTTTTGGTTTTCTCAGCCAAAAATGATCTGCTGCACGGGTTCTCCATCCCCAAGCAATACTGAACTGTGATGGTGAACCATGTACCACCTGCCATTGTGATGCTCGTAGATGTTGGTTACATGGAATGGTCCAGAGTCCACATCCACGTACGCTTTCATGGTCACCCAAGCCATGTCACTCAGCACACGAGCTCTCACATCCCGAATCACAAAGATGACTCCTTGGCCCCTTGCACAACCCAATTGAATGCTAGAGCCCAACTATCAATCACCGCACTGTACCTGTAATTCAAATAAAATAAACGGCATATTGGTTTTGCTGCAGAAGAATATCTACATAAATACAGCTCCAGTAATAGATCTAAGAAGAAAATTTTACAGGAACAAAGACACAATTCATTGAGTTTACAGGTAGCAAAGTGAAGGATTTGTTGTAGTTATTGAACAATTAACAAGGTAATTCTACAATCCTATGGAAAAATCCCATTTAAGTTTAGTTTCTATTATTCACTTTGCAGAAAAGGAAAAAAATATATGCCAGTGCAAACTTGCCACTACTTTTTGCTCAGAAAATGGAACTCTTAAGGTTCCTTGTGTAACCATTTACAACTCTAAACTGCTACCAACTAAATAACATGATGTTATTCCGAAGTCGTCTAAAGTGCCTCAACAAGCCATCTGAAATTCTCTAAAGGTGTCCCAGAACGGTTTTCCTTCTTTAGCTTATTGCGACACCAAACCACCTTAATACTTCAACACAAACATTGAAGTTAATAGATTGCAGGCAGAGATCATGATTTGTATCCTCCAGGTGAGGATTAAGAATATTAGAGATGAAATAATTGGTTCAACATTTCTATTAATTCATATCCTGACTGGCAGGAATAACAGTTATAGAGAATAGTAGTTTCATCCCTATATTTATAGCTGTTTTTTCTTTTGTTTTTGGTATTATGTTTGCCAGAGTAATATGAAATTAGGATTTAGTTGAAAAGCAAACAAAGTACGATTTAGTGGTAAAGATGTCACATGGACATGATACACAGTGTCAGGTGCCTTGGGGGGGTGGGGGTTTTTTGTTTGGGGTTGGGGGGGGACAAGTCTATAGAAAAGATGTCCATGAAAATACAGACATGACTATGAAAGCAACAAGCATTCAACAAAAAGAGATTTTTCGACATCTTACATGCAAAGCTCCAAAAGTGCAATAGGATTGTGATATTTTCATAGTTGTACTGCTTAGAGTGTTGATTGTCCAATAAGTGTCCTAAAGTGTTCAAGCGACTGTGTATCTGACATGCAGAGGACTTATAATTGGGCATTGACTTGTTCCCCTCCCAGCTCTGGTGCTGTCCTGCGGTAGGATATTGGCAACATGAGAGGCCTGAGTAAGAAAAGGATTTGAAAACGCGAGGCGGAAATTAAGGGGATTTCAGAGTTTGGAGTTTGATTTCATTCTTTTCTCCTCTTTCCTGCAGCATTAGAGAATTGTCACATCTATCCAGTTTGGGTTTTCTTAATGTCAAGAAACATAAAACACCTCAACCGCTCAGATAGACCACAACATATAGGGACAATGAAGCAGGAATTTCCTAGCCACTACCATCATATGTGCCAATAACTCATGTCCAGAAGACAGTGATGGAAAAAGTTCATTTGAAACTATGTTCAATGACAACTGCTTTGTGCATCAATCTGAATTTGTAGGATTTATCAAAAACAGGAGTTCTCTTATATATCTGAAGACACTAGGATACTTAAAGAAATTCTATTCATCAAATCAAAAAATAGTTCTGTAGTCACTATGTCTAAACACCAGGTAAGAAATTAAATTCAGGCATCAAAACACAGGTAGGTCAGGAATTCTGTTAATTAACTTAGGGCATAAGGATCATGCTTGTCAATAAAAACAAAAAAAAACACTCAATAAACAATACATGATAGATCATTTGAAACAGTGAGGTGTGGATTTGGCCGAGGTCAAAAGCTAAGCAAGGGTTGCAAACATTTGAAGCAGAAAGGTCCACAAAATGTTAAGAAAATGAAATGGCCTCCCCGAACAGAAAACCAGAAAAGATGCAACCAGAGTTCAGAGATTAGATAGGCCTAAGTAATTGAATGTAATAAATTAAATATATAGAGGAAAGATATAGGGAAATTGGCAACCATACTCAATTTCAGAAGTAACTGAAGAATAGGGCAGTTTTTTTTTCCCTTATAATGATCAGAGCAAATTACAAAGGTTTCAGAGAGAATTTTACAATCCAAAGCAAGCAGTTCGGAGGGAGTACACATAGATTCATGCAAATAAAATGAACATTCAAGGGAAAGGAAGGATTGAACTACTTATTAATATAATTTAAGATAGATTTTTGGTAAAAAAATTTGCTATCTCCCATTCTTCACTCCCCCACCTGCGAAGACTGAACCTTCTACATCCCCAAAATTATATTCCTATGCCTGCACTTTCTACATGACAGTTCTACACATTTAGAGGAAAAGCAACATAGTTCACTTTGTCAATTGCATTTTCACTTTTGTAACTCATATGTAACTTTTGACAAACTGTCACTACTAATAAAACTTGAGCTCTAATCTATCAGTGGAAGAATTAAATGTTGCACAACCTAATTGGAAGGTCCATCCAAACCGTTAAAAATGACTAACATTTAAATGAACAAAACAAAAAACAAAACAATTTTTTTTTGGATTTCTTACTTGCACAACTGATCCTAAAATGGACGGTTTTCAGTGCCGAGTTGCTTAAATCTATGGTCCAGAATATTGGAACCTGTCAGGATTTGGTGTGCAAGGATTTCAAAGTGTTTAGATCAATTTGCATCCTCAATTGATATCACCTGTTCATTTCTGAGGTGGTGTTTCTCTGTCATAGATCAAATCTAATCGGTTGGATTTAGAATTTTGACGCTCTGCCATATTGTTTTCCAGATTTCCATTGCTATAAGATCCAAGCTCAAGTCCTAATGACAGTAGCCCTCTCCACAATCCACATACACACAACATTGTGCAGATACAGAAAATCTTCTTAACTGTCCCTTCAAGTGCATGATTCCAAATGGATGGTACACATTGTTCATTATCTTCATGTTCTAAAATGTTTCCAGAAGAAAAGAAAAGAAAAACACATGCGCTTTCGAGAACTCTTAGCCATTTATCAAGTGGTTGGCTAGTTGCAAAGGGAAACTTTCAATAAATCAAACAGAAGGGACTTGATAGTCAATGGAACTTTTCCACATGCTCGATTTCATTTGTAAGCATTTAGGAATCGAGATCATGGTAAACAATGTGGATTATCCATTGGGGTTGTCCATATGTGCTTTGTAAGGAACTGAGAAAAAATTTCCACATCTATGCCTGAGGTTATTGTTTAATGTATTGTTGTTACACACTCGTGCACGCACACACGAACAAAGATCAAACATGTCCTAGTAAATGTAAACAAAATTAGGGAACAGTGAAGTTATTTTCACAATTTGTTGATGAGAAAAAATATAGACTTAAGGTTATGAGTCTATACAACAACAACAACTAAGCCATTTGTCCCAAGTATTTGGGGTAGGCTACATGAACCAAAAGAGAATTATGCCGGATCGGGCACATGTCCCAAGGTATGAGTCTATATATGTAAAAAATATGTGTATCAGTAACTAGGCTGAATAAAATAAAAGGTAACTTTAAGAAAACAAAAGCAGGAAGAGCTTTTAGGACTTGATAATGAACGTACAGAGGTTCAGAAGTATTTCAGAGATGATGGGTTAATATGGCTACAGAAGTCAACAAAGTGTTCAAGATAAAGAAAATGCATAACAGAAAAAGGAAACCCTTTGGTGCTTATATAATTAAGCAGAAAGAAAATATACAAAGGTATAGATAACTGTGAAATCAAACTCATAATCCAAAAATGAAACTTTGGAAAATAATAATTTTTGCAAAGATAATATTACAGAAGTATACAGACTAACTGTGACATCAAACTTACGG
Source organism: Agave tequilana (assembly GCA_038442645.1). Classification (NCBI taxonomy): domain Eukaryota; kingdom Viridiplantae; phylum Streptophyta; class Magnoliopsida; order Asparagales; family Asparagaceae; genus Agave; species Agave tequilana. The sequence continues at coordinate 1,064 of JAVJIF010031418.1, read as the reverse complement.
TCCAATTTATTAAACTTTGGAAGATAATAATTTTAGCAAAGACAAAAGTAAACTAAAAAATTCTCAATAAGTAATGCAAACTTAATAATCTTCTGCCATCCACAAGAGAAGCTATCTACTCATATAAGAGATGGAAAGAATTTAGACAGAAATCTGTGTATGATTTCGACTAATTTAGAAGCAAGATTTGATAGGGTATTTACGGAGATTATGTGGTGGCTTTCAGAAAGGGAAACAAGTATTTGACAGACTTAATGGGATGAAGCCATTAAAAACAACCATATTGGAGCAGTAAATAGCACAAGAACATTTGGAGAAGAGACAAATGTGTACCCTATCACCACAGGGCTATTCAAGGATTGCCAATAAGTGCTTATCTCTTTGCATTATGTGCATAAACTTTCTAAGCATGCTCGTGATGGATCCCCATGGTTCATGTTATTTGCTAATTTGTCCACTTATATGGTCATACTCATGCAGATCAGACTAAACACTACAGCGAGCAAATTGAAACTCCCAAAGACAAACATAATCAGCAAAAACAGGATTTGACAAAAGAAAATGGAACAGGAAATATTCATGTTCAGTACAGAACCTAAAAACATATTTAAAATATAGGAAAAAATAATGGAAAACTTAAATCAGATAATGGATCTTGTTTACAGCAGTTTACCCCCAAAAATGGATGCAAATAAGACCCTACATTGTATATGAAAATTTTTGTACGATTTGTTTACATATATATACATATTCAACAAAAGTGTTATGATATTAACAAATAATAAATATTTTTATTTCTATTTTAGCTTATTTTTATTGTTTGATTAATAAAGAAGTTTACTAACAAAGATCATGACTAATCACAACTAAAATTTAAAAAAATAAAACAAGATATCGACAATTTACTAAAAATGATATTAACATATTTATTTTCAGAATAAGTTAAAAAAAAAGTCAAAACAGGTTTAAAAAGGTTTTATTAGGAATGAGCATTTTTGCTTATTTAAAAATAAACGTAGAGGTTATCAAAATGGGTGTTTATTTTATTTTATTTTCTTTTCTTT